>AZLU01000074.1:0-28513 GCA_002224055.1 Pezizomycotina sp. ARF18 | reverse complement strand
CCGTTGCAAATCAACAACAAAGGAAGGCCAACCGCCAACCCCTACTACATATTTCTCCACCGCGATTATAAATCAAAAGCTTCCCCTTATACTTCTTCTATTCCCTTTTTTTTTTTTTTTTTTTTTTTTTGGTGTGAGAAACTTCTCGAGATGTCAACGTCGAACAAACCAAGTCCCGACAGCCAACATTGGAATATTAGTAACGACAAGATGGCTTCAAATTCCACCAATATCCCAAACAGCGCAATACTGAGCAGGAGCCTCTCCTGGGAAGACCTGGAACCGTTAGTCAGAAGAAGATAACAAATTCTTTGTAAGTTTTCCAAAAAGCTCGTTATTCGATCTAAGCGAGAAAAGCATGGCATTTCTCTCTCGTTGTGGTTTTGTAATATTAATGGCGGCATGGGAAGCTAATTTACGTGGATAATCGGTTCTAGCCAAATCTTATTCAAGGTATGCATATTTTTTTTTACCATATTCCATGGTAGTTTGGTTTAAACAAGCTCGATGCCTCTCTTGAATAGAGAGACCGTGTTTGCGCTTTTAAGTCCTCTTTTATCGCTTTTTTTTGCGACCATCAATTAATTTGGAATCTTTGCATTCCAGGAACCGGGTTCTCGCACAGATTGGTCTCCTGCTTCTCGTAGTCAGTGTGTGGCGTCCATCTTCACACATGACTGATTTTGTTTTCCGCTCATCCGGTACGTGATTGCTTGCTTCTTTCCTTTCTATGCATTTGGTCTTTTTGATATTTCTATCTGACCTGACTATTCCATCTAGATCCTCAATTCCACCGGTATCTTGCTGCTCTTCCAGAGTGCTCTGCTCCTGCAGCCGACGCACACGCCCAAGCAGAAGAAGATGGCGCCACTATCCATGCAGTGCTTAACGGCACGGCCATAGCACTGCTCCTAGCTGGCTTCGGCGTAATCTTGGCCAACAGATAAAGTCCAACGGCCAGCATTTCACTCGCCGCACGGTATTCTTGGACTGATCGCTTATATCACCCTACCGCTGGTCTCCCTCGTCGGTAACTGATGTTTTTCTTCCCCAAGGCGTTCGGCGGAGAAGCTGCCGCGAAGAAAATCTACAAGTTTCATAGAATAGGAGGATATATCTCGCTTCTTCTTCTGTTGGTTGTCGTTATTACTGCTACAAAACGTATTACGTTGAGAAAATACTCCATTTGCACACTTGGCAGCCGGTTGTTGCTGCTGTTTTGATTCTTGCCGGTAAGCGCTATCGTGATTCTATATTATTCTTAGTTTAACAAGCTAACTTTCTCCACCCTCTTCAGGTTTGCTCTCAAGAATCAAGAAGCAGAAACTCGGGTTTTAGGCTCGGGATTGGCATTGAAACACATACTCTCAAATGCATAGTCAATATTACTCCTACTCGAAACTCCCAATGCATAGGAATAGATCGAAAAATATCAATTTTTCTTTTCCTTTTTTTTTTCACTGGGAAAATACACCTGAAGAATGCTCTATGTTGTCGTTGGGCTAACTGGAGCAAAACAATGTTCGATATGAGTGTTTAAACTAGATTTACTTCTTGTTCCAAGTGATGCTTTCCTTGTGTGTTATATCAAATTTAGATTAGATGAAGATCGTTATTTACTGGAATAATCTTCTTTGCAAACTTTATCGAATAGATTTTTATCTATCGCAAATTCCTTATGTAGTCAAGCTCCATTTCGTGCACCCTTTTCCCGAGCAGTACTAGCGAGTGCAGTGGCTTTCCTAGATCTGCGTTGCTTAGTTGCTCTAGCGTACCTGTGACGAACTGCTGATCTGGCGATCCTAACCGTGATAACCCGATTGCCAGGGCATTCGGTGCACATACTAAGATCGAAGCGTCAGTATATACCTGTAACATTGAATTTTACCGCTAGAAAAAAATAAAATTAGGAGACTCGTTTATATACCATTCCCTTTCTCTGCTCCTCGATTTCCAACATCTGCTGCGCGCACTGCGCAACTGTCATGTACCTCGGCGGCTCGTATATCTTCCTCCCTCTTGCCAAATTCTCCAGCTCTGTTCTTTAACTTTAATATCCAATAGCATGAGCGTGTGAAGTCCGATGTCCTGTTCTCTTTTACTTTCTCGTAAAAGCTTGCCGGCCTCCAGTTCTCCTCGAAGAAGACCATGGAAACGGTCTGGCCAAAATTGTACAGCTGCAGGCCGCACGCACCGACGGCGTTCATTATGGAAGCATTGTGGATGGTGGAGGTAGGCATCGACAGCTCCCGGGCACGGAGGACGAGGTCCGCGTGCGTCGTTGCGCCGAAGGGGTCGCCGACGACGAGGAAGGCGACGTCAACTTTGTCGGCGCCGGAGATGATATCGTCACTGAACGACTCGACCAGCTCGCGGTCCGCGAGTAAACCGGGCGGCCGTAGAAGCTCTCCTACACAGCGGACTTGGACTGTTAGCTTAACTTAGAAGCTCAAAAAATTTTCATTTTCCAATAGAGATTTGCAATTAGAAGGGGAGTTTTGAAGCTGGAGAGGGAGCTTACGAGCTTTTCTTTATCTATCATTAGGATACTCGTGTAAGCTTCGAGGTATACCCTCTCCGCTCGTTTTACCACCTCTAAACCTTTGACTGTGATGTCCTTCTCATCGCTGAGGCCAAGGCCAATGAAGTAGAGCATGATTGAGATATATTGATAGAAAAATCGACTATGAAATCAATCTGAAATTTCGATAACCTGAAGAATATCGTGTTGAGTAAGAACCTTGCACTTTTTTTAAAGCATAAATAACCGCTGGACGAAAATTTGAGCTCCAATTTTCTGCAGTGCATGCATTCTAGAAAAAATATTCGATATACGGCGTGGCGTCATTTTGCTCTCGAGCTCACTAGCCACATATGATTGAGGCTCAACTTGCGCTTTGTTCCGCCCCTTTAATTTACGAAACCTTTCACAAACCTTCTCGAAACTTCATCAAAACAACCTTCAGCATCCCGTCCATTCTCTCGCCATCCGTCCGTTTAATCGATACCTGATCCTTTACGCCTTGAATTTTTCTCTCAAAGCTCGATAACTCGAATTCTAGTGCCGTTTTCGACCTTTCCAAAGGCGCGTTTAGGGAAATAAAGCATTAACTGAAACTGCTAGACACTGCCACTAATTGCCGATTCAACGACACTTTCTCCACCGCTAGATCCACGAAACATGACGTCGCAGGAAAATTCCAGATACAAGTACAGGGTTGAGATACAGCAGGTATAAACAATCCATTGCAAATTTCCCTTACCGTCTCTCGCTGCAGTCTGCTAACTGTGGATGTGTCGGTTTTCAACAGATGATGTTTGTCAGTGGTGAAACGGGCGAACCATCTCCGGAAACAACCGGTATAATCGAGGAGATCGTTCGTGGTCAGGTGGTAGAAATGGTAAACAATCTCTAAAATTTTTTGCTTATTGCTTATCTCTTTGGTTTAATTTCGAGAGTTTGAGACTGACTAGTCCTCTGTAGCTTATTCAAGCAACGGCACAAGCCGCCCGCCGCGGTCACCGCGCCATCAGCACAGACGATTTAATATTCCTCATCCGGCACGACAAAGCCAAAGTATCCCGCCTCCGTAACTACCTCTCCTGGAAGGAAGTGCGAAAGACCGCCAAAGACCAGGATAAGGATGTCGATACGGCGGACCTCGTCGAAGACTCGGCGGCCGGTGACGCTCTAAAAGTCCGGCAGAAGCGCGCCAAGGTGTCGTTGCCGTGGGAAGTTTCCTCTTTCTTCACCGAGCAGGTACCCGAACGGGAGGAAGATGAAGATGAAGACGAGATCGAAGCGAACGTGGCTACGCTGCAGAGGCTCAAAAACGCGGACGAGAGAACGAAAGGGATGACAAAGGACGAATACGTGCACTGGTCGGAATGCAGGCAGGCTAGCTTTACGTTCAGGAAAGCGAAAAGGTTTAGGGAGTGGGCGGGCTTCGGCCAGCTGACGGACGCGAAGCCGAATGACGATATTGTCGATATTCTCGGTTTCCTGACATTCGAAATTGTTCAGGTGCTTACAGAAGAAGCCCTGAAGGTCAAAGAATCCGAGGATAGACTGCAGATGGAGAACCGGGAAAAGAACAAGAAGAGAAAGCGGGAGCGATTCTTGTTTGACGGGCCGGAGGAGGCCAGGGCACCTATCGAGGCCAGACACGTGGAAGAAGCATTCAGAAGACTGCAAAAGGCGGCCGTAAAAACAAAGCCCATGAGAAACTTTTCGGGAGGTGGAATCCTGAAAACAAGAGTCGGACTTGTATAAAGATTCTAATGTTTTCTGTTATCCCAGGATATATGATGCCGACAGTAATCATTCCCTTCCCATCTTTCGCTCTGATACATTAGCACTCACGCTTCTGCAATTGTTATCGCTCCTTCCGTGTCTCCTTCCCCTTTTTTCCATTCTGTGCCTTACTTTGTCTCATTTTGTTAGATATCGGTGCTTGGAGTACTTTGTCTAGAACGCATTTTTTTGGTCTTTTTGTCCTTTTCACGTCTTTATCCCTAGTTATCAGTGAAGCAGGTTTCCTGCTTGTTTTTTTTTTTGGACTTCTTTTTTTCTCGTTTCGTGTTATGAATACAACCTCTGCTCAACAACACAGCGTTTTATATCATTGTCACGATAATTCTGCAGGTAGTATATACGGGTGGTAATCGTTTCCGTCAATTTGTATTGCTAGCGATTCAATTATTGTGGTTAATCGATACCAATCCATGCAGTGTAACCAAAATCACCATGCAGTGATGTAGTACAAAAACTAAAAAGACTCGACACTTGCAGCATTACTATTGCAATCCCTCTTACTTTGACGTCGAGATATTCTTCAATTTCTCCACCCAATATGCGCGTATATACGAGTAAGGTTCGCACAACCCTACGAGAGAGAATGAAGTGCATTTATATCTGCAGGTATAGCTCTTAAGTGCTTGCTGCCTTAGCGTCAACAGGACTAGATTCACCGAAGATCAATAAATGAATGCACGAGCGTAGCACGTAAAGGAAGCTGATAGGGACTATTTCAAACTGGACCAGCAACCAAGAGCTTATATTGCCCAATTAGGACTAGTTTTACTTTCCATAACCAGTAAGAAGGGTTATCATTGTTCCTTATTCGTCTAAATATATATATATTTTCCTTATTTATTTATTTATTTTTCTTTTTCCTTTGTTTCTTTTTGTGTTCTTCCTTACGAAATCTCTTTTCTTACCCGTTCGAATCGGGCCAGCTCTTTTGCCCACACACGCACGCACACACACACACACACACGCAAAATTCCCATCGAACAACGCAGACCTGCATCGTTGCCCTTTCAAAACTGTAAGAAAATTCTCTCATCATCACCTCTCTTGTCCATCTCATCTTCCACCAACATCATCATCAGGATAGACATTCAATCACGTCTCACACGAGATCAATTCTACCACCACCTCCATCTTCGTATCTTGATCTTCTTTGTCTTCCGTCACGTTTGGAGGGGCGATAGCAAATTGGAGATTATTGCGCTCCTTCGGGAGTTGTTGAAAAAGGGCGATTCTGAAAAGCCCCCCTTTTTTTTTTCTTTCTGTTTTTCCTTTATTTTATTTTATTTTATTTTTCCCTTTTTCTATATTTTCCTTCCCTCTCAAACCTCCCCACTTTATTTTATTCTTTTTCTTGTTCCTTAACCTCTTTTTTTTTTTTTTTTTTTTTTCCTCATTCCTTTTTCCTTTCCAGCCCCTTCCACAACCACCACACGACAAACCATTCCCGAAAACAAACGAAAAAGAAATTTTTAGAAAATCAACAGCATCCCGCCATCCCATCTAGCCCGCGCCGGCTAAAAGATCTGTGCAACCGTCGAAGGATATATATCAACAACATCATCATTATCATCATCATCATCATCACCCTAACGATCACGCAGTTACACGTCGTCCCTACTTCTACCTCACACGACCCACGAAAATAGTAATACTAATTGATAAATATCGACCTCCGGAACACCCGCTCATCCCATCGACATAGATCATCACGACATCATCATTCATCAGTATTTGTTTTCTAGCTTGCGATCCGACGCCTAGAATCACCTTTATAACCTCTTCCTAATTCCCTTTCTCCTCGTAAACACCGAAAAATCGACAGTCATGCGTTTGGTCCAATAAAGATCAGGCCATCGCCTGGAAGTCAAAAGTCCATTGCTGCCAAAGTTGGCAAAACGAACAATTCGATAAACCAAAGAAATAATTCTGGCTCGCCAACAAGCACAGAAGAAAATTCGTCGGATCGTTCTGGTTTGTTGAGGGAGACCTGGATATAGCAGAGGTGTGTTTGGCTATCTTTTACGATTGATTTGTGGAATAGCGCCAGGCTATTTTTTTTTTTTTTTTGGGCGACCTGCGATAATCAGTAGCTGACTCGTGACCCTTGGTTCTGACTACCACAGGCAAAAGCAATAGCCCGCCGTATGGAAAGGGAGGGCTATTCGGGGCAACATTTCCATGGAAGGCTGCGGAACAACTTTATAAGAGGGTATGCGCCTTTCGTTTTCTTTCACTTTCTTTCCCTCCGGTTTTCTGGTTCTCTGGTTTAAATCCACCCGCGAGCCATTCGATGTCCTATTCGCTTCTTGAGCGTAGACGTTCTCCTCTGAGTACTATCTTTATTATCTTTCGGGTGTATATGTAACTAATATTGTTCTGAACCTCCTTATAGAAAAATGGTAGGCAGCAAGCTCGGGTTAAGAATCTGAAAAAGCACAAACACGACGTAATCACGACAAAGAAATCGACGATGACGACGACTCCCACGACTAAGCCAGTGGCTTCTAATTACTCGCCAGGAAGCAGCTTTGGCCAGAACGGCTCAAACTCTCTTTCGAACAGCGGCCGCTCCTACGGGCTACTTTACAGTGATGATGAGGATGAAGATATGGCAGATGAGAACGAAGAATTGACTGAAGTCATTCCACCAATGCTGTCTACAAACGGACTCAACGGTGTCGTCGATTCATCTGCTTCAAGCAAAACCTCTGTACCAACCTCCCCCGAAAACCAGATCTCCACTCAAACTGCGCAATCAACCACCCGGGACGTATCACCATCCCCAGATGTCCGTGGGAATGAGGAGTTGAGCCCTATCATGCCTGGTTCTTTTGTCTTCGACGAGGAGGCGCCCGCTTCGCCGTCTTTTTCATGCGGGCACCAGGAGTCACAGTCGATGCTCGGCGATTATCTGCACAGGACCCCCACTAAACCCGGCTACGTGAATCCCGGTATCGCCATAGAAGGGCGATATAACGCCGAATCACCACTGCCGCCGTCTTCGAAACGCACTGATCTTTCTCCCTACCATTTCGCTTACTTCCTGCGAAAGAAGAGCGAAATGGAAAGGCACGCGGAAAGGTCTATGACGCCGTCTCTTATGAGCGATTCTTACGACGAGGATTGGGGTTACTCGGAAAGGGAGAGAGCCGAAAGGGAAAGAAAGAGGAGGGACTTGGCCAGGTTCAGACAAGAGAAACAGCGCAGGCTCATCGAAGAAAGGGGAAATTCGTCCGAGGCTTCATCGAATAAGAGAAGCAGGGATGTTTCGGAGGCGGAGCCGGAGGAAAGCGTCGAGAGTCCTGTTAAGAAATCGAAATCCTCTGCGCTGTTTGAGAGTATCCTGAAAGACAGGGATGAGGAGGTCACCCGGAGTAGGAGTGTCAGCTATGGCCTTTTCGACGCGAAGAGTTCAGACGATGTTGGCTCCGAAACCGAAAAGGAGAGCTCGACTACCCCGAAGGCGTCATTTGTCGCACCAACTCCATCACCCTCGCCGTCCCCACCGCCGGCGACGGCGACATCCTCTCAACAATCTACAGCTCCAATTGCGCACGCACCCAAGGTGTCCTCTAGCCTTCGTAATGTCACTAGCCAGAGCTCACCAGCGTCCTCCCTCGCAAGGGCGACCCGATGGCTGTTGAACCTACGTCGGACGAACTCGCTCCATAGAGCCAGTTGCTGAAGAGACTATGGCTGTGGAGCCTTCTGTCGTCGAGAGTGCTGCTCCAGAACCTATTGCCTCCAACCTCTCTGTCGCCGACATTGTTAACCAGGTAAGTCATTTTTCGATATATATATTATTCTCCGATTCAATTTACGAACACTAATCTTTTATGAAACTCTTTCCGATAGATCCCCGATGACCAGCTTCTGAAGATTGAATTCCCGCCATACGAAAAGCCCCATTGGGCTAGCTGGGATCCTGCAATCTTTGCTGCTCTTAAAGCTCTGTCTTGAACAAGAGTATAGAAATAGTAGCTCGTGTCTTGGATGCCTATGCTTGCATTGTGGAATAAAGCGGAAAGGAGAGGCTTAAAAACTTCCACATCTACAAGCGTCCTATCTTTCTTTCTTTCCCCCCTCTTTTTTATTGAACCGCGTCTTGATCCTTCGTCCTTTACTCTTGCCATCGCAATTCTTTTCATTCAACTATCGTGTTTTACTAAAAACCTCTGTTACCTGATCCTCTCCTGACCCGAAACGAATGGCTCTCAACGCAATCAAAATTATCCAATTATTCAACCTTTTGAAATGGCCATACTTACATATACTAGTTCATTGCTTGTTTTAAAACCCTTCCTGCTTATTCTTCTCTTACCCTTCATTTCCATTTCTTTTCTTCTTCTCACTTTCTTTCTTTCTTCCTTTAATTTTGTAAATACTCACTACCTTCATACAGCATAGCATATGCATGCGAGCGATATAAACATACTCCTAATACTGAAAAAAAAAGACGATACATATCAACATGCCGGCGTTTGTCCTTCCTTTTTATATCTTTTCCAAAATACTTTCTTCTCTCTCTCTTTCTAATATACTCTTTTGATATTCAGATTTAGCGATGTCTGCTTGATTTGTTGCTTGTCAAATGTACTTTATTGCGCTCAAAGAAATATTTTTGACAGGTCAGATGTAAAGAATATGAATTCCTGGCTTTCAGGTTACTACTTTTATATTAATGCTGTAATCGGTGAGTCGGTAGTTCGCGAAATGGTAATGTCTATGGCATAAAACTTCAATGATATTCAAGTGATTTGAGGTTCTTTCGCCGGTAGAGATGATATGAGGCGGTAAACAAAGTTAAATACTCACTATATCTTATTCGGTCTCTTTATTTCCTTTTTTTTTTTTTTTTTTTGTTCCAGGTTTCTTCTAATTATATATTACACGTACAGCATCTTAGACAGGCTTTCCTCGGTGTCTGGGTAGATTTTATTCTCTCCTATTTTAATCGCGGAAGTTTTTATATCCACCGGTTCTCCCGAGGTTCCGTTGTCCGTCCCAAAAGAAAAAAACCAAAAAAAAAAAAAAAAAGATGAGGATAAAGCATGCAGGCGTGATGATGTACCGAAGAGGTGGGCAGTGTTAATATCCTAATAATGTTACGGTACTTTTGACATATTTGCGCCTTGTCATTCGCCTTTCTTTCAACTCGAGATCTTGAATGCCTGTTGCATGGTAAATGCGAAGTACTCAAGTTCAAGTAACTAATCAGGCACAAGTCTTTTAAGATCCGAATACGCGGATGTCCCTTTTCACTTTTTTCCATCTTATCCACAACCTGCATACGGCATGTGTAAGGTAATAAATGAGACATGGTGAAATTATCTATTTTGTTCTCTCAAAACGTGGCAGTAAAAAGAAAATAATCATAATAATAACGATCAATTATCGGATATACATATGATGAAAGAATATAAGGATAGGAAAAGCCGAGCGAGGGACAAGGACAAGCAGCACTACCGAGTTCAGTGGTGAAAGATAAAAAAGTATTGATACTTCGTCTTCCTCAGCAGTCCCTGAACAAGCTCCCCTTACTATTGGGCTTTTTTTTTGGGGTCACACGAGCCACCTCCCAGACTGACGCACGACCTGCAGATTGACTAGCAGAAGAATTCTCCCTTTACCTAAATATAAGATAATTACAGTAGCTTTATTCGCTCGCTACTTTCACAAGGGGAAAAAGAAGTCTCTTGTCAGGGAACGGGAAAGATTTTTACTTTGTGCGGCGGCGCTGCTGCAATGAGGGGAACAATCAGAAGCTAGAAAGATAAAGCGAAAAAAAATTTTTCCATCCCCACAGAAAGCTTTTCTTACTTTTTCTTTCTTTCTTTCTTTCTTTCTTTTTTTTTCTTTCTTTTTCCTTCTTCATCCTCATCCTCTAACCTACGAGGAAAAGAGGCCTTTTTTAACGAAAGGGCTTCCTTCCTTTTTTCTTTTTTTCTTTTCCTTTTCCTTTTTTATTGTCGTTATTTCCATTCTTCGTCCTGGAGGCTGGAGGTATATATCAAGTCGCAGTAAAAAAATAGTCTGGCTACGAGACTGGGTATATATATCTCTCCTCTTTTCTTTGGTCTTTTTTTTTTTTTTTTTTTTTTTTTCTTATTAATTTGGGCTGATCATATCGAAAGGCTCCGTTTTAAGGATCTTTTTTTCTTTCGAATAATATACTTCTATCGTCTTGATTGGTTTATCTACTTCGTTAATAGGAATAAAGTACCTTATTATTATTATTATTATTATTATTATTATTATTATTTTTTTCTTGTTTGTCAATTTCCTTCTCATTTTAAATTTTTTTTTTTCTCTTTCCTTTTACTGCTTATTACTATTTCATCTCATCTTGGATCATTAAAAACCGCCACTGCAACCACATCTGTCACCCTTTTTTTTTTCTTCTGCACTTTGGGAATTAACACAGAAAGGGTCTTAAGCAGTAATTCTTAGAACGTCTTCAAAGGGGGATAATTTTCATATTCTTTCATTTTATAACTCATAGTATCGGTCTCAAAAGTCTTACTCCATGTCGCAACATCTTTTTGCGATGCCTCACTCTCCAACACCTCCGTCGCCTTCGCTCGACGCGACGGACCTACCCCTCCGCCAATGCTGACCAAGACGTCACCTCCCCGATGGACACGCCCACACCTCCAGACTCCGCAGAATCTTCCGACTCTGAGCACAGGGCTAGGTCCAGGTCCAGGTCACCTAACGCGATCAGGAAGAGACGGGCCCGGCAAGCTCCGGGTCACCTTGCTCCTACAGCGGAAGCCAAGGAACCAGCAACGAACGGCTACCTTTCGCCCCCTTCCACAGCCGGATGGCGGTCTTTCTCCGGAGCCCTAGCCCTCTAGGATTGATACCTATCCACAAGACCTTTTCTACACTGGTATGTATTCCTTTCTTTTTTATTTTATAAAAGGAATATTATGATATATATCTTCCAATACTTTTGCCCGGACCCCTTGGCCTGTATGATAATCTTATATATGATATCTTGCTTTTTATACATGTGCTAAGCATTTTTTTTCTTTAATTAATAAAATAGGTCCACCGTTACGAAGTCCCAAGGAAGACATTACACGTTTCCATCGGCTTCCTCGTTCTATACCTCTACCGCGGCGGGGTGCAGCCGCCTGCGATCACGCCCGTCCTAGGCGGTGCTCTCATTCCTATAGTGACTGCCGACGTCCTCCGCTTCGTCTCGCCGTCATTCAACTGGCTTTACATCCGGGTGCTCGGCGCCCTCATGAGGGAGACCGAGTACTCCCGCTGGAACGGCGTCATCTGGTACCTCCTGGGTACATGGACCGTCCTCACCGTCTTCCCTAAGGATATCGCCACGCTCTCTATCCTCCTCCTCTCCTGGTGCGATACCGCCGCCAGCACTTTCGGCAGGTTTCTCGGAAAATACACCTTCCGCCTCAGGAAGGGCAAGAGCTTCGCAGGTTCGCTCGCTGCTTTCATCGTTGGTACCGCGACCACTGTCTACTTTTACGGCAAAGTCGTTCCCGAGACGCCGTTCTTTCCCGACGACCCCGTGCCCGCGCTGTGCTTCTGGGATAAGCTCGCTCTTCCCGGAATTGGTGAGGTTAAGGGGGAGCCGCTCTTGGAATTATGAGTGTTGTCAGCGGCCTCATCGGCGCCGCCAGCGAGTTGATTGACGTTTGGGGTTTCGATGACAACGTTGTCATCCCGATCGTTAGTGCTGCCGGTATTTTAGGTTTCCTGAAGCTGTTTGGCTAAAAATAAATATACAAATAAGAGTTAGGGACAACGGAAAGGGAAAAGTTCGAAACTATACATTGTTAGACTGGCATAGATAGGTTTTGCTGCTATTCAAAGAATATTTCTTTGCCGGTCTTTCCCTCCTTTTCTCTCTTTATTTCGTCTGTTTCGGGAGAATATATTGCAAAAGTTATTCCGTCGTTGTCTGTTTCGTGGCCCTTTTTTTAAATTTTTTTTTTTTTTTTTTTGTAATTTTGTAATTTTGTAATTTTGTCTGTACTTTTGGTAAGAGTGCCATGTCCAGCTTCCTCTTTCTGTTCTACATCCACGTTTCTTTTATTTTCCTTTGCCGTTTTCTTTTTTCTTTTACTCTTTTCCCTCTCCCCTTAATGTTCTTCAACAGGCTTCATATCGATGTTCCATCAAATGTATACCCCCATTTTTTTTTTTCTTCTTTTCTAATGGTTTCTTTAGTAAATGGGCCCTCCCTTATCTTAACCGGCGGTGTTATGTTGAGCGTTTCGGTGGGTTTTCATTACATAGCTACAGACGAAATGTGTCACTTTACCTCTGCTTTTTCTTTACACGGAACAACCTTATGTATATTGACTCTTTTCTAAATTTGTAATATCTATTTCCTTTTTTCCCGCTAAATTGTTAGAGATCGATTGTCTTCGGTTTCTTTGCAATTTTGTATTGGTGCTCGAGCTGTGCGAACCTCCATGGCAATTGTTTTTGTAGTTCTACGTGTCTATAAACCCGCCCCGAATGTCTTTCCTAGTCTCTCCTCTAGTTTTGCTGATCGGAAAATATATCTATGTTGTATGCAAATGTGCCTTATGAATCGTATTCATAACCACTAAGAAAAAGAGAGTCATGCTTAATTGATAAATATGTCTCACACAGATTCGACCGATAAATATTACACTACAAATTGTCTCACAACTTTGCCGTCGACAGGTGATAGTCTATCGGTTCTGAAATCGTATCTTTATTTCCTTGGTTTTGGAATGTTATATAGTTCTGGTGTATTACTTTAGTCTTTGGATTACGATATAGTATATATATATATATATATATATATTGGAAAATCGCACTGGGAACACGTTAAACGCAGAGGACGGAAAAACATAGAAGAAAAAATAACGCCGAACATTGGACCATGTAATTCAACAGCAAAATAAATACCGATCTAAACTATTCTTAGTGGAGAGAAAAAAAAGGGGAAACCATTGTGTATTCAGATTATGTCTTGTGCACCTTGGAAACTTGGACAAAAACCTAGCAGAGGGTTTTTGTGTGAAATAAGCCTAGGGTAGAAGGAAGTCACAAGCAGAAAAGGATATCGAAGCAGAAGGGGAAAGGTGGTGAGAGGAAGAGAAAGAAAGGGGGAGGGGGAAAGAGTGAATGGAAAAGAGAAGAAGTGGGGTTTCTGATCAAGGGGGAGTTGGAGGGGTATAACGGGAAGAGAAGACGAAAATTAAGTAAAGTGGGGAGGCAAAAACTTGACATGCGCAAGGGAATTGTTTGAATATGAAATTTCTAGGACGGGATGGAAAGCAGGACAAGAGGGGATAGAAACGATTATGAGGGGAGTGAAAGGGAAGACATGAGGAAGAACCTGAACTGCCAGTTTACAACGAAAAACCCGAAAAAAAGGAGTATAAGTCGGATGTAGCAGGGAAAAAAGGAAAAGAAAAGAAAAGTATAATGAAAAGAAGCAATAGCAAGAACTGTGGTGAGAAGTGAACCGGCTGCGTTGCTGTCGTCCGATTTATACTACGGCAACCGAGGTACTACTCTGACAGGGATAATAGTGTTCCGCCGGATGCAGAAAAATTTCCCTCTTTCCTTCGTAAGGGAATAAACCCAGACACGCTCGTACGTTCTTTCTCTATTTGCTTGGTTTCGACAGCGATTGCGCTCTGCTCCTTATTCCTTCTGCCTGCTTCTCAACAAAGTCGACAATCTCCTGGGGTACCTCAAACTCCGTGCCCTCGACGACCAGCAGGTCGCTATCGTCCTCCCCTTCGCCTTCCTTGACCTCGATCTCAACAGCCTTTTCAGCCACCAGCTCGGCAAGCTTGTCCTTATCAACCTGCCCATCGCCGTCAATCAGCATGTCCGCGGCGCCGCTCTCCTTGAGCTCGTCCGCGAGGCTCTTTCTCCTCTTGTGCGCGACCGCGTCCTTGGCTGCGGCTTCACCCTTGGGCGTCTCGAACCGCTTCTTCAGGGCGTCGATCATCCGGCTAAACCAGAACCAGTTCAAGCTATTCAGGGTGACGTTAGCACCGAGGTAACTGAAGGCCAGCCAGAGCGGAACATTTCTTGCGTAACCCGTTTTCGGATCGGCCAGCGGGACGGGCTGGTTCCAAGCTTTGTAGACGTCCTGGAAAACGCAGGCAGAGGAATAGGTGCCGTAGATTAAGCGGCAGCCGAAGAAGGAGAACAGGAGCACGATGCCGTTGACCAGCTGGGCGGTCGAGCCGGTCATGCCGAGCTTGTCCATGAACCAGTGGATGTTGAGAAACGGTGACGAGAGCTCGTAGAGTAGGAAAACGGGCGCGTAGTAGTTCACGAATGGTCTCTGTAAAGCAGCAATCGGTCAGAAAGGTAATATTCTTAATATCGCCCTGAAAGAAGAAAAACATTACAAGAAAAAAGGAGGGCAAAATGTACGGAGGAAGAGGGACAACGTACGAATCCCAAGCTGAAAACAGCCAAAGCGCTGACAGCATGCGCAAGCAAACCGGGACCGAATATCTTGAGGTACTGCGCGCTGACCATGAGATCCACGCAAAGTAACCCCAACCAAATGCCTGCACCGTACCAGCAAGGCCCGAGTAGCCGAACACCCTGTCCATCTCTGACCTTTCCTTGTCGATGGCCATAACGACGAGCGAGTAGGTGCAGATGAACACGCTCTGGACCAGAGCGACGACGTGGACGTCCCAATTTATACGGTTCCGCCGGTTAAAGGCATTGTACGTCTTGGGAATAGCTTGGGTGATAAGGCGGGGATATGTAGGAGTTAAGGCAGTGATAGAAGAAGAAGGCGAAGAGGGCTTCGTGGCGTGCAGAGGAAAGGTGTAGAACCCGAGCTTCTGGATAACGGGGTGACGAGCTTGACCAGAAAATCTGGACAGGCTGGGAATGGATCGCGCATGCTTTTGGAGCGAGCGAACGAGTGGGTGCAGTAGTAGTAGATGCGAAAGAATGTCTTTTTATGGGCGAAGGGGGGGGGAAAGAAGAAATGGAAGGTTTGTTTCCCTAACAGGTGTCTATATTGTTAGATGAACCCTTTTGTAGCTGAGAATCTGACTTTATTAATAAAGAGATATTTGACTCTTTTTTTTCCCCTTTTTTCTTTTCTTTCTTTCTTTCTCTTTCTTTCCTAGGAGCTTATACGACCCACTTACTTTCTGCCCTCTATCTGTGACGACAAGCTTATACAGAAATGAAACCGCTCTGCCTTCAGCTTTATAAAAAAAAAAAAAAAGACTGGAAACCAATCGGTATTTAGCTGGCAGGCAGGCACACCCCAAGGACAAAAGGAAAAGGAAAGAAAAATAAAAGAAAAACTGCCTTGGAAGAGCCCCCGCCTTTTGTCTCTCTTATGACCTTGGTTAGATAATGAGTGAGTGTTAAAGGAATTAGTGGTAGGTATAGGTAGTATCAACTTGGTTCGAGAAATTTGTTGGGGAAAAATTGCTGGGGGGAAGGGAAAAGACCATTTATTTTATTTATTTTTGTCACGTTTCCGCTAGGGCTGACGCAGGGTCCAAAAAGCGCTTTCAGACTTTACTCTTAACCCAAACCCTCCCCTTAGAGAAAAGGAAATAGCTCAATCATCAAAATCCAAGTAAGAATACATATAAGCCATAGCTATTTTTCATTCACACGTTTAAACGTTCTGTATTGATTGTTTCATTCAATATTAAAACTATTTTGGTCGAATTCGTCTCAAGGGAAACAAAAAGCGGCTGTTTCCGAGAACCGAATTTTTTTTTGTTGAGGAAATACCTACTAAGCGCGCCGCTCTGGTGTGGCTAGGAGATCAAGAGAGGAAAAAAAAGAAAAAAAAAAGAAAAAAAAGAGTAACGATGAACCTTTCAATATCAAGGGAGCCTCACGAGTCACCGAGGTACTAGCTGTGATCCGTTTGTTTGCCCGTCCTCTTATACTTACTTACTTGCTAAAATACCTAGGTATTTAAGTAACTAGGTTGTCAGCCAAGTCATATGACATATGCAACATGCGCTATTTCCTTCGTGGATTTTGCAGATTCTTCACAATAGGCATCAGATATTGGATTCATCTGACTTGGTGATCTAGCGATACGCCTTCGGCGACAGTGACCTCAAACACCAAATATTCGAAAAAAAAAAATAAATAAATAAACGAAAATCACTCGAATAAACAACAGGTATATAGTTCAAAGTACGCACTTGAATTGGTAATCGGGTAGCTTATACAAGTCAACCAGGCTAGATCTAGACTGATATTATGACTATTATATATCATGAAGAGATTATACTTATGAGCTTGTCAACGACAAGTTAGTTAAAGAAGTAGTAAAAATTATAGAATTCATCGGTACGTGTTATTTTAGGAGCGTGTTTTTTGCGTTTGCGGCTTAACTCATTCAACGACGCGTTCTTTTTTTTTTTTTTCTTTTCTTTGTGCTCAAACAACTGTCTCGTGCCCAGCCTATTATTTTTTTATGCCCGTTCCTCACCAAAAATAAGATATTTTTTTATTTTTATTTTCCCTCTCAGCCATCAATTAACCAAGTCCCTACTGCTACTAGAACAGCACCAATCTTTCCAATCACTGGCACTCTCTTGGTGCTAACTATTATTCTTTCAACCCCAGAGGCTATCCAAATTCGCGAGCAAGTCTAGCAAGGCCATCCATCGTGCTTTGTGCATCAATTGTGTGTTTCTCGCGGAAGACTTCTGGACACGCAACATTGCAAGGTACAGGGGTTCAGAAAAAGTAAAAAGGGAAAATACACAAAAGGGAAAGGCAGGTCGAGGGTGTGTAGAAGAAGGGGCAAGAAAAAGAAGTCGAATAAATAAGTCCGGGGGGCTAGACTTTTCGACTGGTTTCTCCCTTTTTTTTTTTTTCTCTCTCTCTCTTTCGAAATGCAACAAACTCCAGTTCATTACCGCAACGCAGCCATGCCGCAGCAGACGCCAACCCGCGGTGGCGCTTCGGCCACTCCCGGCCACCATCCTCATCAGAGTCGCAGAGGTCCCGGCCCAATGGTCGCACACCCAGCCGGAGCTCCGGCTCACATGTCGCAACAGCAGCTTCAGTACCAGCAGGCGCAGCAGAGGCAAGCAGAGCACGAGATGGCGAAGCGCAGGTCTAAGAAACCGACGGACATGGTTATCCCTAAAGAGGTCGCCGACATTTGTGACAACTCTAAAATCTATGCAGATATGAGGAACGTCGAGAGGAGGCTTGATATGTCTGTGACTAGGAAGCGCCTGGATCTCAGGGATGCCGTGAACCAGGCTTCAAAGGTATTCAATATCTATAATTCCTCCTTTAGGGAATTAAAATAGAGGGGAAAAGAACAGTATTACTTACTATTCTCCGTCTTTTTGTATTAGACGCACAAGACGCTTAGGATTTTCGTATCGAATACGGCAATCAACCAACCCTGGCAATCAATGACGCGGTTAGATGAAAACTCCTTCGACTTCGACACCGGTCTTATTCCTTCCTATCGCATGAAAATTGAAGGCAAATGGCTCGACGATGATGAGGAATACTACAGCAGCGGCGAAGAAGAGAGCGACGATGAGAAAGCCGATGAAGATGTGGAGATGGACAGCGATACTGCAGAGGCCGATGAAAGCAAGGACAAGACGCAAGATGAGAAGAAGGATGGACCGGACGATGATACGAAGATGGAAGGTTCCGAGGAGCCTAGTACTGCTACGAACGGGGATGGCGAAGGCAAGCCGCCGAAGAAGAAACGTAAATCAATGGCTCCGCCACATATACCTAAGGCTCCGCGCAAGTTTTCTCATTTTCTCAAGAAAATTACTGTTGAAGTCGACCGTTCCTCTCTGGAGATTACACCGAATCCAACCTAATAGAGTGGCAGCGTGCATCATCGGACGCTAGGAGCAAGTCCATGGGTACCACGCAGCAGACCGTTATGGAGTTTGATGGGTTTGAATTTGAGCGTAAATTGGATATCACTACGGCTTGCACGATAAAAATTTGGCTTAATGAGCACCCGGAGGTTTATAAATTGAGCGACGACTTAGCCAACGTTGTTGACACGCGTGAGGACACCAGGGCTGGCGTTGTCATGGGGCTTTGGGATTACACGCTTCTGAATGGGCTCCAGGAAAGAGAAGATCGCAGGATGGTTACTTGCGATGATAATTTGAAGAAGGTTAGTATGATCAGATATCTCCCTAAAGCTTTAAACTCGATTATAACTTCTTAGGTTGCTGAAAAATATATTTATCTTCTCGATTTCTACAGCTTTTCAAACAAGAGCGCATCTTCTTCCCGGCCATTCCAGAACTCGTCCTTCCTCATCTGTTCCCCCGGGAGCCAGTTACCATCCGTCACAATATTCGTGTTGACATTGCGTCCACGGATCCATCCATCTACGATGTTCTTATTCCCGTTGAAGATCCGACGCGTACGCGCATGGCCATGTTCATAGACTCCGATACGTTCGATAAGGCCCAGAAGCCGGTAATAACAGAGGACGAGAATGTTGCTACTATCATCGCAGCGATTGGCCAGTCCCAGAGCAAGCGCGACTTCTTTATGAACCTCAGCACTGACCCTGCCGGCTTCATAAAACGCTGGGACGCCAGCAACAAGAGGACTTTGACCTGATGGTCGGAGAGAAGGGAATCGACTCAGAGATCACGAGACGCTCCAACTTTTACGATACGAAGGCGGTGGAGGAGAACGTGTACATGCTTTTCCATGGTAAAGACGTACCGCCGGGCATGAGAGGGTAGAACCCTTCTGTTCCAGATATAAATACCAATATTGAAGTCCCAGTTACCCCCAGCGAGTCATCAAATTCATTTCCCAGAACGCGAATTAAGCGTGACCAAGATTCGCCGACTTTGCCATTTAAGCTCTTCCATAGTTTACATCACCGTTTTACACCAATGTCTGTTCAGTTCGAAAGAAGCTCCAGTATACCGAGAAACCATAATGAGCCGAGTGTAGGGACACCGACGCTAAGGAAACGCAACGTTCGTGATGTTTCCCCAGAAGCACAACGAAGAAAAATAAGCAACAGGATGAATTTCTATCCCCAACCTCGTCGAAGATCCAAGAAAGCAGTACACGCCTTTGCAGCCATACAAGCAAACACCCTCTCCCTTGCAATTATCGTCCCAACCGCTAACGCATTCACCAGAAAATCATCCGCCACCTAGCCGGCGGCCTTGACAGGACTCTCAGCAACCACAATACCAGCCAACCCGCCCCTTTTTGAAATTTCCATCGCATCTAAGTACACCATAATTATTATTATTACTACCCGTGTAACAGCTTTTATAGTAACGGTACTAGTGACTGCAATAAATTCACTATGCTCGTCAAACAAACCTTCGATGAGAGACCTCCAAAAATGTCAAAGACTATCGTCCTGCGTGTTTACCTCATCCTTTTTCTTCTCTAGTTATTTCTGTTTTCCTTTCAGGCTTTTTTTTTTTTTTCTTTTTTTTTTTTTTTAGAAAGGGTTTTAATTGCGTCATCGATGTACATTCAAGCTTAGGTAGATTCTCAAAATTTATGGGTGTAATTTCATTTTCCAGGCATAAAGCAAAATTCACTCAAGTTATCGAGTTAAGTGAAGCTCGTCCTCGTTAAAGTATGACAAAATACTACTAGTTTGAGCAGTATATACATCCAATAAATTCATTGACCGTGCACGGCACGGAGATATACCTAAATGCTTCACTCCTTAACCATCTAGTTACACCCTTTTGCAATCAAGCAATCTAGCAATGAAAGTAGTTCTAAAAAGCAGGAAGGATGGAAGGCTGAGTGATACTCAAGTAAGTAGACTGCTTTATTCTTTCAGAATACTTAAAGCAACTGGCGCCTCCGATCCTTCTGTCTCCCTCTCTTCTTCTCCTCCGCAGGGCTAAAATGATGAACATTAGGGCCAGTGTACGAGGCAATTGTCTCTCTTGTGAAGAAGAGTTTTAACCTTTGGTTCTTATTTATAATTAGCACTAGAAGTAGTATCTGTCTCTATATAGCAGTAGTCCGCAGCCACCTTGCATCCACCATAATATTAACCGGATTATTTATATTATTATTTAGTTAATCTGATTCCCCTTGCCATATAAGTGCCGCTACTTCCCTTCCACCTTTACCGCCTCTCCTCAGCCTTACACACATATGAGCACCACACACTAGGACCATGGTATCTACATATATACAAATCATTCCGTTCTACGTTTCCTTTTCCTCCCTTGTTCTCATTTTTATTTACTCATTCAGAGAGAGTAAACTGCTAATAGTGTCCTTTAGGCCATAGTCATTCGTTGTTCTGTTGCTTTTTCAGCATCTGGATACCTGATTAATCCCACACACTCTTTTGTACCGTCGTGCTGCAGGGGTATTATTGCACCAACTGCAGAAGCAAGTGCAGAATACCAAAGCAGAGTCAGAAGGCAAGCTGGACTAGAGAGCAGAACCGGCCTTCAGGACAAGTAGGACTCACGGCTTCTAATACTACATCTCCCAAAGGGAAAAAAAACAAATAAAAAAAATAAAGGAGCACGCCCGTTCCTCTTGACAGGTTCTTGAATTTAAAGAAAAATACTTATAAATACTTTGGCTCCTCTAGAGGCCGAGTAGGTTTTTAGTGAACATGTCTCGCAGTCGTCCTTTTGAATACGAAGAGCCCCACGAAGAAAAGTTCCAGTCTTCTTTCAGCTTTAGGTCACACCTGGACAAGCGCAAGTACTCTGACGTGTGTAAGGGGCTAATGTGCTCCAACGACCTTGCCTCTGACGTACCGGAAGACTTGCTGGTAGACATTCGCGACGACAGCGTTGTATCAGTTGAGCAGGAGTTTGAGTCTTTCGCCGTCGCAATGGCTTCTCCAACTCATACTTCGACTTCTGCTACATCAACCGGCGCGTCTCCAGCTCAGTCTCCAGGGAAGTGGCAGCAACATGCAGGGAGGCGCAAGTCCAACGCGGCAAATCGAAGGAGGAACCTGGCATTACAGTCCAACAGAAGACCACCAATGCTAACATGAAGCCGGAAGAAGAAAGAAATTTCGGCTACCAGCTATCCCGCGTCCAGCCGCTGTCCCTACGCAAGCTAAGAAAATCCAGCCCGTAAAGCCCGAGTTCAGCAACAATGGAACACGCAGTCCGCACAGCAACAAATTTGAACCTCTGAGCGATTATGAGTTTGCAGAATGTGAACCAGCTGCCCTCCACCCGACATCTAGGGAGAAGTTCCAGAAGGGCCAGAAATTGAGACTGCCCCGCCGAGCTTACCTGAGGAACCAAACGGAAGACCTAGTGCTCTCTCGAGAGCAAGGAAAGACAATCAAAACAGAAGAGTCAGTGGCCCATAAGGACCGTGTTCATCCTGAAGGACAGTATCCAAGTTCCTGAAGCGGACATGGATAATGCTGGAAGCGGAGGCGGAGGCGAGGAATGGGTAGTCGTGGCGTTGGGCGATGAAGTGGGAGACTATGGAGCTGGATATAGTCCAGCCTCCTTGCACGAGAGTTGGCTTGACGCTGGGGAGGAGGTTGAAAAGAGTGCATCTGGTTAAAAGCTTTATCGCGAGGTCAAGCTCTTTTGCGTCCATCGTTTTGATGGTTTGTAGAATAGTGTCTTCATTCCTTTATAGCCAATAGGGATTCGTCAGCGATGCGTTCGAGATAGCTTATATGCTCATTTTCTAAACACTGGTCTAGCCTCTAAATCCCGTAAGTGCTTCTTAACCCTTTCGCCTCGCCAGATATACCAACATTTAAATGCAGCTAAACAGCTTGCTCGAATTCCAAGAATACATAGTCTTTTCAAAGAACAAACAGCCTAATAAAATTGATGTTTTCGCACTTATTCAAGTTACATCAACCAGATTGTTAGTCTAACTACTTGCTCGTTTCTACAAATTCCTTCAATAATAATCAGGTAGGAGAGTATAAGGCCGCAATTGACAATAAACATATGGAAGGAAGGTGGAATGCGCATTGATTCTATAGTAACTCTTGCTTAAGCTTTAGTAAGTATATTCTAACTTATACCTTGCTATGTTCTTATTCATTGAAGAAAAACTGATACGAACTTTCGATACTGTCAATCGCTTGGGTAGTTTGGGTTGATGATCATCACGGGACTTGTTAAGTTGTAAGGCTTGTCGGGTCCGCCACAGCGGCTTGTGCAAACCGTTATCAGGTCGGATCGATTATCCTATCCCAATCACTATTGGGGAAGGACAATACCATTTACCTAATTTTCTCTTTTCCCATGTGTCAGGAAAAACCGGTAAGTTCATTACTCTATAACGCCCCTTTTTATTTTTCCTTTTTTCTGCCTCCTTCCCAATTGTCACCTGCATAATCGGTCCGATGAAATAAACGTTCTTGCATCCCGACGCTATTCCTAATACAGAACACTAAGGACGGGGGATTAATATTATTATAGCACCGTGTTAATAAGAGAGAGAAAAAAAAAATAAAAAATAAAAGGAGGCATTTGGGTATTAAGAGTCAAAAAGTCAAGACTAGCAAGTTAGATTCCCCCACCGTGGTGAGAGGGAAGAATGAAAAAACAATAAATATATCGCAAACAGTAACCACGGTCCTGCGGACATAGTGTAGATGGCCAAATCCGCCTCCTGACAGGCGTCTTTTACGTATGTTTCCGTACATCGACTCGGAAACGGCGGTTGGATTTTGCTTCAAACAGGTTTATATTTCTAAAGGACCGAGTGGATTAAGACAAAACCCCACTTGGCCCCCCCCTCCCTTTCGACAAGATAACATGAAATAGCCAACGCCACCCTGGAAGTTCAGACGACATCCCGATCGAGCGTGGGCTGGGGGGGCCAAAAACGCTCTGATTTGACAATTGCGGACGCGCACAGTTTTGTGGAATACACGCGAAATAAGGCAAGGATCAAACCCCAGAAAGCCACTCGGGAATATTGATTTTGTCTTTCCTGAGATTTGTTTCAATAAATATATGTATATTTTTTCTGACAATGGAATTTTTTCAAACAATTGTGACAACACTGACAAATTTTCCTCAGTCGTCCTTAGTAGAATAACCCTGCGCAATCTCGTTTAAGCAAGAGGGAAAGGTCATGGTTCAAAAAGATAAAAAGCAGGAAATAAAGGTACTAAGTAAATTTGCTTTTTCTTTTAGAAAAATACGCACAACCTCGTCGTATTTCAAACCGCCTATCCAACACTGGCCATTGGGGTAGGAAGGAAAGTTTATTGGTATTCCGTGCGTTATCTATTAATATGAATATCGTCAGTATTGAGTGATATATACTCTAACGCCTATACCACACTTCCACTTATATATATTTTTTTCTTTTCTTTTTCTTTCCCCTTCTGTTCCTTCCTTCTTAGCTTTTCTTTTAAAATTGGTCAGGGGCTTACAATAGTCGTTCCCACTACCAGTGACCCCCGGATTCAAAGGGCCTATAATTTTCGCAACGTCTCAATATATGAGTTAATAAGACAATGATTCGCACGGAAGTTGCCATTAGCTCTGCAAACAATTCAGAGCCAAAAAAAAAAAAAAAAAAACCGTTGTGTCGCCTGTGTTGCCTCGTGGCAAAGAGTGCTCAGAAATCTGGCTACTGTCTTTGCTTGGTATAATAAGACTATCTATCTCACAGCAAAAGTAAAAGCAAGAAGAAAAAAAAATTTTTTTTCTTTCTCATTCGCTTTCAAGACGGGAGTTGTATATCGAACAGTATACAGCGAAAGCGGACCGCTTCTGAAACCATTTTAAACCCAACGTCGAGTGTCTCTGAGTCTAACCCTTCTTGCGGTGTACTTGTAAGGAATATATTTTTCGCAGCACAAAGACAAGTTCGCGGTACGTGCTATATAGCACCTACTTTCCTCTCCCTTCTTCTTTTATTCCTTCTCTTTCTCGCTCAAATTCATCGTCTTGTGCAATTTTAATAACAAGGAGTATTTTCAATCAAAGTGGCCCTTATTGGTGATATCAAGCTAAACCTGCTTACATGAAATATTCGGTTACATATTGAGGTGACGAAAAATGTAATTCAAATCTAACGACGTTCATGATCTGGGCCTTTCCTTGGACTTTGCAGGGAACTAACCGCACGTACCTGTTTTTTTTTTTTTTTCGGCAAATGAGTTGACAAAAACCTCAGGCCATGTATATCGGTAGATAGATAGATAATAGAAGAAGAAGAAGAAGGGGGGGGGGGGAATGCTAAAGTAGATTGTAGGGAAGTAGCGCCTAGTATTATTTTACATGGTCTTATCACAGAACCTAAGGAACATTCCGAGAAGTACGAGGACCTATACTACCAGTATTAGGATATATAGTATGTATATCAGGCACAATCGAAGACAAAGAGATTTTTGTTGGTAATATCCGACGTAAGGGATTTTTACCTCGACTAGGAAGTACCTTTCCCTTCAAAAAGATCTGTTCTAATTTTTTTTTTTTTTGGGATCAGAGTATAGGTTCCGTACAACTTGCGATACATACCTAACGAAGGTTCTATTGATTCCTCGATGGAATACTAGATAAGTTTACAAAAAAAGTGGCACTCCATGTCCATGTTCAAAGTGGAGACATTTCTTTATGTCGGGAAAGGAACCGAATAATTCGTCCTGCTGTTCCTCCAATCCGGTCTCAACAAAGTTCAGAAATCCGTATTGCCTTGTGTTTAAAGTCTCTTGTTCCACCTTGTTGTTCCTTCCAGGTACCCAGGTACAGACCTCGACGAGTGAACGAGCGATACTTAAACTTGTTAGTTTGTCGTTTCGATTTTGCCTAGGATGGTACCCTGAAAGGTTGTATAACCAAGTAACAAGGGAACGTAACTACCCTGCGGTACCTCAGACCATATAATAGGCATGTATATATAACATCACTGTGCGCAGCTTACTTCTTTCCTTTTTTTTTACTTCTTTCTCTCTTCTCTTTTTTCATTTCTTTTTTTCTACTTTTCATTTCTCCCTTTTTCTCTCGAAGCACAAGGAGGAAAGAAGAACCGCAGATGTTAAGTTACACCGAGAGCCCCCATGCCTTTCTCGTTCTTCGGGTTTTTCGTGGCAGGGTGAAGGCCTCCACCATAATACGTAGGGGTGTCCATCATTTCACGTCCTTTTGTACCACGAAAAAGCGAAAAGCGTCCTTTCGCGCGGGGAATAATAAAATATACACATGTGTGTCTGTATGTGCGAGTTCCCTTATAATGGTTAGCGGACGAAAAGGATCATAGCTCCTTCCACTTTGATCATTTTTTCTTCTTATACTAAGATGGTACTGGATCGCACTAGCATGGGTCAAGACTCAAGAGTCAGAAAACCCACGCAAGGATTGTCTTTGATAGGTAGACAAAAGAGACAAGATACAGGTTTTTATTTACATTGGAAATGATGCTATTTCCCTACTGGCTGTACGATTGTCAATGATATCGGACTCGAAGAGGGGGGGAGAAGACCGTTCTGGCTTGCTCTCCACTTTTTCCCTATTCGCAGAATAATCCTAGGATTCCGTTTCTTTCTTCTTTTTCAAATTCGGAGAATACTAACCCGATATCGCCAATGCATGAAGAGTTTCATTCTTTTCTTCTTTCCATTCCCTGCCGTCTTTTTCATTCGCTCAAAAATTGCTGTTGTATACGATACTCGTGTTTGAATGTTAGGTCATTCATTCTTTTTAACGTTATAACGTGCTTGGTCCAAAAGACGTGCCTACCTACTACTGCGCCTACCTGAGGAAGAGTATTGAGCCGGGAAGTAACAACAACATGGGCCTTTTCTCTTCCCATTTCACTTTTCTTCTTTCTGCTTTATTTTATTTTATTTGGTGGGACTCACTGTTGTGGTTTCAATCTCGACATAGACGGTACTATCTTTATAACTTTCGTGCTTTTTAGGCTGATATCTCGTATTTATCAATTATAAAATCCTTCCGTGTCATAAATGGACTGATGGTTTTGTATGAATATTCGTTTAATACTGCAACGTTGCTGTTTCGAGAAATATGAATACTTGCAGTTGATACGATTGAGAAAAATAGAGCCGTTCCGCTTCTGTGCTGTTGTATAACTTTTTGATATACACATATCAAAATAGAAGATTACCAATTTTTTCTTTAGAAGGATGAAGACTTTTTTGCCTTTTATGCATTTCACAAGTACGCTGACTGATTATATACGAATATCCAAACGTTCTTAGCCAGGTTATCGTGTTTACCGAAATATATTATAGGTTAAAAGATATGCCTGTATATACATGATTTTTCTTCTTGTGCTAAATAAGCAAATATGGCAATAGGAGACCAGAAGAATACATCCGAGTGATGCATGTAAATGGGTAGGTATGAGCTGAATAGCACCAGGCTAGGTAAAGTATACTCATCTGTTTCCTGTGCGTAGGACAAAGGAAAGAAGGGAAGTCGAGGAAAAGACGGAAATGGGAAGAAATGAAGGGAAAAAGAACAATGAAAAATGAAGGGGAAAAGGAAGAAATGAAGGGAAAATAAAGAAGAGAGAAAAGAAGAGAGAAAGAAAGGAAGAGAGGAAGGAAAGAAATTGAGATGATAGCAAAACGAGGAATATGAACGCAGGCAATGATCTCAAGAAACACAGCAAAGAAAGATTATATATACATGCGTATAGCAAGAAGAGAGAATAAGTGTTGGGCGGGAGTAGGTATTATATATTTACATCTGAACGCCCTTTTTAGAACAAAAAAAGAGGGTAAAAGGCCTCGAAAATTGGAAATAATGCAAAGACAAAAAAAAAAAGAAAAAAGAAAGAAAAGAAACCAGAATGATAGACAAGTTGGTATATATGTACGGAATTCGAATCATATGAAGAATACTGTCACCAAGTAAACTAACCAAATGATGCAAACAATTGTGGAAGTATATTGGTATTTAAGAAGTGATGAAAGGGTGTTTACCAAAATTAAAATGAATACAGAAATTTAAATTTTACTCAGGAAAAAGAAGTGAGATAAATGAAAACTAGAAAATAAAGAAGAGAAGAGAGAAACCGTTATAGAAAGAAGAGAAAGCAGTAGGTTACAGGAAAGGAACTGAAGGGATGTTTGGACGAGAATGAAGTTTACGTTTTACCAAAAAAAAAAAAAAAAAAAAAAAAACTTTCCTTTGATAATAATAATACATCATCGAAATTGAAGATATAAATATTCGTGTGAAGAATACGGAAGGAGGATATTTACCGATATAAGCAAATAGAAATCCAGACTATTGTGAAGCTCCGCTGAAGTGCAAATCCGATTATATACGCCTTGGCCATATAAAGTGAAAGCAAGGAGAATAGATAAAGTTTGCAAGATATTAATATTTTATTGGGATGGGATAGTAACGAATAGACAAAGGATCGAAGGAAGGGGCAGGGGAATGAACAATTAAATAACAAAGACTAAATGAAGTAATATAAGAAATGTCACGAATAATAATTGAGAAGAACCAATATATGATTGCGCTCAAGAAAAAAAAATTAAAAGGGAGAATGCAGGACGCGAACTAGGATTGCTGCTAGTCTCTCAGATTTCGGATGTGGAGGTACATGTAGGCGGAAGGTCACGCGGATTTCTGGCGCGGAGGATGGGTAGCTCTGCTGTGAAGACGAAGGCCTCTGTTGATAACTTTGTGTGTTGATGTGCTGATTTGTTGGTCCACGTGGTCTGGGCATCGTCGGGCGTCGTAATACTACTAAGGGAAAACTGGCCCATAGTGCCTGCCAACAGGAGGGTCACTAAAACTCTGAGCGCTTCTGTCGACTATTTTTGTTTATAAGGATCGTATCCTCGTGTCGGTCCAGAATCGCTACGATTTCTTCCAGTGGTCGGCGACGAGCAGCAGCGCTTTGCGACGAACCCCCGAGGAAAATGGCGGCGAGAATGTGATCTGACCTGTGGTTCCTTGGGGTATTGGTGCTATTGTGCTGAGATTGATACTGATTTGGCTGCTGGTATGGGAGTTACTGCCAGCCTTTCGCTTTTTCGGAGAGTTCCCAGACTCGCCCCGCCCTCGAAAATGGAGAGTCTAGTTGCGTTGCTTGGAGGAGAAGAGGTGGAAGCCGCTTGCGTAGACCGCTAGCTGATTGACTACTTGTCGGAGGTGCCATGATGAAATATAGAAGGCGATGATTCTGTTGTCTTTGAGCTTCACTAATAGGCTGGGTGGGATGCGTGCGGTAGCGACTGCCCAGCGGCTTGCGCTGATGAAGGGT
>AZLU01000073.1:149666-185961 GCA_002224055.1 Pezizomycotina sp. ARF18 | reverse complement strand
CCCAGTACCTGCTCTCCTAGTGCTACACGGACGCCGCAGTCCTGCTCCCGCGCCGTAGGGACCAGGTGCACCGTCGGACTTCCTACGACCCAGATCCTACTAAATAATATCGGAGGCTAGGTATGCACGTAATCGTGATCAAGGCAGCCTGCTCCAGAGCTCGGTAAACGTACGCAGCGAAGTACGTCGAGGGTACCCAGTAGGCGACGGCAGAAACTACTATCCCGAGAAAACCTAACGCGAACATACAACCCGCCCTAACTCTCGCGCAGCGAAGGCTTCTCATCTCGCTAAGTAGACAGAAACCCAGCGAGTACACCATTACGTCCGTTGCCACGTGCAGCCCCACGTGCTTCTATTGATCTTAACGTCCGTCCTGGTCTGGCATGTCGAGTACTCATCCAATTCGAACTAACAGGCCAGCACCAAAAAATCGTCGTTCTTCAGCATATAAGAACGAGATGACGGATATAGCCGATACACGTATAGCCCACCACGTCTTTATAAACAGCTCCTTCGCCACGACGCCGTCGAAGAAGCAGAGCATGGCAAATTTGACGAAGTAGAGGCAGGGCCACTGCATTGACGTCGTTACATAGCCAAGTTTAGTTGGTAGGGGGTGCGTTTTCGTAGTAGTACTCTTCTGGGTCGAAGAAATGGGTGTTGTAGAAGAGCTGCATTGTTATCGCGAGGGAGAGGAAGCAGAGCCAGGCAATGATAAACGAAGGAGTCGCCAAGGAACCTCGCGGGCTTGTTGGAGCGAATGAAGAGGCGAGCATAGAGGCGGCCAGCTACGAGGAAGCCTGAAACGGCGAGGAGAACCAGTGTGAGATCTTGAACGCTCAGTGTGAGATTATTCTGATACGCATTGTCCTGAATTATAGGGTAGCCCTAGAAAGCCACGTGTTACTTACGACTATTCCAACCGAGCAGGCATGTTCTATCTAGATCAATGAAGCGCAGTAGACTCTACTAGTATTTCATGAGCCCAATGAGCACTTATGACAGGTTTGGTGATTTGTAGGAAATAAATGGCGCTGCGTAGACTCCGTCAATCAAGGGTAATGGAACCACTATCCACATTCTTTAGATTCCAAGGAAACCTAAGGTTTTTATCGTAGGGGTACCCCTGAAGTATATATGTCTGGCTCAGCTCGATCTGCCATTGGAGGCTCTATCGAATCGCCGTTCTATAAATTTATCAAACTTCACGTTCTTCGCTGGATATCGAAAACAGCCCGGCGAGGTATCCGGTTAAGCGAGATCGACGAGACCGTTTGCCCAAGTCGAGATCGTGAGCCATCGACATTGAGGGATGCACACGGCGGCAAGATGAGCCCTTGTTGGGTTGGTGGAGAAGGGTCTGGCCGCTTATGGCATGACTTCCTCGAATCGCTTTGATCTTCTCTCAGATGAGGCCAAAACCTTTCGGGTCAACATCTTTCCACCCGATATTGTAGTTCGCCGGATCCGGTCGTAGCCGCTAATCAGGCTTGTGTCTGAAGCCGGTTAGCCCAGCTACTTGCTTATGCGACAAAGACATTACATATAATATAGTTTGCTGATAATATGGATTCGATTGTTTGTAACTCAGATGGTAAAATAATAGAATACACTGCATCGCCGGAGGGAGGCGGAAAAAGCCAGTAATCCCAAGAGAGGCAGTTATCTCGAATTGGGCGGATTATTGGTGTTTTTAGTTGGTATCGAAATATCTTGCCCGGTTAGGAAATATCCAGTATCTTTTATTTTTCTAGGGTTGTTGACATCCAAAAGCATCGGTATATTAAGCATTAAATCGATGATCGTAGCTATAAGAGCGTTTTAGACATCTTGTTGTATATAGATATATATATGTATGTATATATGAACTGTTGCAAAGGGTGAAGAGCCAAAGCAAAGCTAAAGTACTGAAAAAAGTAATCGAAATCCGCAATATCAAACCAGATGAAGGGTATAACCGCAAAACGAACAATGCACACCTAGATATATATACATTATAATGAAACCAAAAAACGATGGACCTTTCAAACAAACTCCTTCTCATGGGTATCTTTATGTAACGACCTCGCGCTCTGATTCGGCGCCTTGCTGCTGTCGCCGTCTGGTCGCTGCCTCTCCTCTCATCCACCTCTGCAACGCCGATCTCGAAGTCGTGTGCGGGCTTTGGCGCTCTTTCAAGGGATCGATTCCACTTTCATCCATGCCACCGCGTTGCTAAAGTGAATATTACTCCACCCTGCGTCTGTAGCGCCAGCACCGTCAGGCTTTCTGGTCACTGCCGTCATGCCGACGCTGCGCGTCATGCGCTGAAGGAGTTCTTCACTCTTTGATCGCGTAGCAGAACTCTAAACGATGGTACACATGCAACCGTGATAGCCACGTCTGCTCAAAGACGCTGCAGACGAATGGTGGCGAACGATCCGGCGGTGTATGATACTATCAGCATTGCGACGGCGAAGAGGATACAGGAAGCCGATGCCGAATGTTACCGCGACGCCGATCTTTTGGCGTAGAGGAAGATGCACGGTGATGACCAGCGGGAACGGGATGAGGTATAGCATCAAGTCGGTCAATCTATAGTTAGATTAGTTAGGGTCGTGTCGATGGCGCTTGATAGATTTAATTATAAGGCAGCGCAATCGCTTACAGATGGAACCCAATAGTGAAGCCGACAACAAAGGGCTGATCGTCCGAGGAGCAGTACTTCTTCGCGTCAGTGCTCCAGTTCAGTGAGATCGGCTCGCACCAAAACAGCAGGAGCAAGGTGCCGATAATCCAAGACAGCGCTACAGTCCATGTGGTAATCTGAAGGCAGACCGACGTCTTTTTGAACGTCGGAGGTATGAGGCCAGCGAAGAACATATCATCGCACATTTTATGCAATACATGCAGAAGAGGTACATCGTGTTCTCGATATAGTAGATCTTTAGTTATACGTTAGCCATATCGTCTCAAAATTAACGTTAACACTAGATTGTATTGTATAGAATTCTTACCTTATACGATTCAACGACCTTAAATTTCACGCTGGGGTCGAACACTCCACCCCCTCGGTGAAAAAGCCGAGATTGTTCTGTATAGTGTCCATAATGCACTGTGCCATGAAGAAGAGCCATGCCATCACGCACAGAAGTCAGACCACTGCCAGCGCCACCGCCAACTGTACTCGGCTTGCTGCTGCATTGCTTCAGATTGCCTCCGTCATGCTGACCATTATCCCGGCGTCTATCCGTGATACCGTAGTATGCCCTGACGAAGATGCGAAGGCATACCAGAAGGAAGGTCGTCGCCAACATGACCCATTGGAAGATCTAAAGGGAAAAAAGCGGTTAGAGCCGGCTAGCTTTACGTCCACAGGATGAGTGGATGCTCACTTACAAGTAGCTGATAGCCTTGAATAGACATATTGTAATGTACTTATTTCTCAACGCCGTAAATAAAATATCTTAGTTCTGGCAGAATAGCTCCTAAACAAGATACTCGAGTTTCGAAGGAAAAATGTTTCAATCGTCTAAAATCCCAACAGTCCGGGGTCTGGGGACGGCGGATCATTTAAGGGAGATCATCTAACGTATTTCCCTTCCCTAGAGCAATAACGACAGGATGACAGGAGGCGTAGGACAATTTTAAAGTCTGGACTGTGACCCCGCGCTCTCGAAAGAAGTGTGGATCCAGAATAGCGGAACTTTACATTGATAATGAACAATTCGGAACGGCGGCTTGTATTTTTTGAAACTCTGCAAGCAAGAAACTGCCATATGTGCGTATAAGCAATTTCTTCCCGGCTGACGGCACCTTTGGAAGCTTCTATTTACGCAAAACGCCCAATGCCGCGATTACAGCCAATACCTCATTTTGGCTTTCGTTGTGGTATGATATATATTATTCAGGATTATAACCAGAAGATAACGAAATAGCGGCCGATAATATATCTTCGTTATTAGAGGGGTCTTTTGCCATCTACTTAGGAATATGTTTCTTCGCTCTTTGATGGTTAACCTCGCTAATATGAGCACCTACTGCATCGGTGGCGAAAGGCACCTGGGTTGTCCTTGAACCCTTCGCTCAAATCTGCCAAATCTGAACGGAGTGAGACAAATAATGGAGATACCCCTTGTTTCGGCTTCGATCCTACGCTATCGGCACAGTAATTTCGTATATTCGCTATTTGAATTATATATTTGAGAAATTTTTTTTGTTATCATTCGGAACGAGTGCTTAGTTTTCGGAAAGGACTGAATAGAATCCTTTTTCCTTTTTCGTCAGGCAGTTGCAGCTTGGGAAGACATCAGAAGAGTGGGAAACCTTGCCTACAAAATATCGAAAGCTGGGCAATCCCGAAAATGAACAGAATCATCCAAAGAAGTCAGGCTATCGTGCCTATTGGCGAACTACGCGTGCATGTTGGCGTTCAAATTACGGAGGGTAGGCTAAATCGGTACCCACAAAAGTCTTCTGTCATACCCTGTTTATCTCTGCACGCCATATGAGATAAGTGGAGTGTCCAAGGAGACTAATATAAGATATTCCCCATTTTCACCTATACTATTTTTCGATACAAAATGCCTTCAACACGCCGTGGCTCTTCGTGGCTCTTCTTTACAGGTGTAGCAGACGATACAAGCTGTCGGCGTATAACTTAAATAGCTATTAAGCATAAGATTGCTCTCTTAATGTTGTCGTTGTTTATCAGTTCATTGAATCCTTTTCTTTTCTTGAGAGAAGAATTTATAGATGAATAGGCTTTTGTTTTCGATGTATATTCAATAGTAACAATACTAGCTAAATACTATATACGAACGACTCATCGGTGCTTTAATTTACTACTTTTGTCCAGTTGGTGCGTGATGGACGGAAGCCTAGAAGATGGTGGAAAAGGGGCTTGCATTAGCGTCGCTGTCGTGATGAAGAAACACGCTCCGGAAGTTCAGTCTTTGTCAACCTCTTCCAAGCGTAGATCTCGCAATCCACCGAAACTTGTATTATTCCTTTCTCTATATAACACTACACTGAAACAAACCGACACTAGAAACAAAGCTTGTCTATTCATTCATGCCAACGAGGCTTTTGATCTCTGACGCGTTCTTTAAAATTGTGAACGCCACGTCGGGAGCCATTACCCAGCCCGCTACTGTTCGGCAAACGAGAACCGAAACGACAACAATCATCGCCCGTGATACCGAAATCGTCGTACTGGAACGAGGTTCTGGAATGGAGATTCTAGCTAGACTAGATTCTGAAACATAAACCACCCTGAGATGTAATTAATATGATTATTTAGTGATTTTTGTCATTGTACTTATCTACTGGTATTGCGGTCGGTCATCGCAGTGAGTGATTTCGCTTCGCCATGGTTCTCTCCCGCTCGCGGCAGTCATGGTTCAATTGGTCGCGATTCTAAGCTTGCTTAATATAATATATTTTACATTAGTTTTCTATGGAAAGCAACTAGCTAACTATCTTATGAACGATTGTAGAGGATCCTCCTTATGAGGGTCTCCAGACTATACGGAGGTTTAACCTTTAACAAAAAACGAAAAAAAAAAAAAAAAAAAAAAGCTCTAGGCAGCAATGCAAACAACCAGAAAACGAAACACGCCAAAAATCACCAAAAAAATACCTAAGTCTACGTAACAAATACCAGTAGTAAAGAACAGGAGGTGCATGAGCTTCATAAGGTACAAAAATAATAAACCATGATTCAAGATATATCGTTCAACTCATCGTCAAGCCGGGCTTGTGCTCACGTCGTCGACGTAGGCCGTTACGCCTTGCGACGTTAAGCCCGAACACGAGAGTGCAACTGTCACCGTATCCGAGCCTGCGCTAACATAGTTGCCAGTATATTTTGTCCATACACCACCCTTATTCGCATCCGCGATTACAGTGGTCGACGTGCCCGCTACTCCCACGGCCAAACCACAGGTATTATCCGAGCTAACAAAGTAATACCAAAACTGAGCGTATACGTGATGGACAGTTGTCCCGGTACGTTAGCCTGTCGCAATATTTCTGTCTGTCCAGTTCCCGTTACGGTCATCTTGAAACTCTGTAATCCGCTGTGTATTATCCTTTGAGAGAGTGAACCTGAAGCTCCCGTGCCAACTGGAGTGCTCGTCCATGGCGATAATGACGCGCTCTCGAAGCAACCGTTGGTAAATCCCTTGGATGTGCAGACTGCGTTCGCTGGTACGGATTGCGGCGATACATCGTTCAAGTATACATCGTCCAAATACATCGTGATCGCACTAGCTTCCTGGGAGCAGTCGAACCTTACTGCTAATCTAGGATCGTTGTATTACGACGTCATAGTACACGCCAGCTCAGCGTATGTGGTTCCAATGCTCGATAGTGATTGTGAGCAATTCCCCGTGTTATCGTGAAACTGCACCGAAACGACGCAAGCGCTGTTCGCGCGGGATGCTTGGACGAAGAGGGATAGATAGTACACTCTTCCGATGCAAATTGGGCGCAATGGATCGAGAACGCCATATACAATATCGGTATTGCGGTTACTGATGGCTACCTGTCCGGAGTAGAATCCGCTGTGCGGGTACAGGCTTGATATACTCAAGACGTCTGTGTCGACGGGGTCGGCTTCGATTGTCCAGGGTGACGTGGAAGAAGAACTTGATTCGAAGCCCGCATTCTGGACGATATTTGCGGTAGAAACAGGTGTTCCTGGACAAGCATCGGTTGAGGTCGGGGAAGGCTCGGATGACGTCGGAGTTCTGATGATGTTGTTGATGGTGAGTTAGAAGATTGTGAGGAGGAAGAGGAAGAGGTTGATTGTGGGATGATGATGATGGCGACGAAGATGTGCTAGAAGAAGAAGGGGAGGATGATGATGTGGGAGATGTATCGGGGGTAGATGAGGAGTCTGAGGATGCAGAAGAGGATGGAGTGACAGACGAGTCTAGAGATGTGCTTGAGGGGGTTGTTGAAGAATCAGCGGAAGAGGCTGTAGAAGATGATGAAGCCGGGAGGAAGATTCAGAAGACAACGAGAAAGAAGACGAAGATGGACTGCTAGACGAAGTAAAAGAAACTGAAAGAGAAGACGGAGCGGAAGAAGAAGAGATCGAAGAAGAGGGCGTAGAAATTGAAGAAAGCGTAGAAGTAGAAATGGTAGAAGAAGAAAGCGAAGAAGATAAAGGTGTAGAAGAAGCAAGAGAAGAAGAGTCTGAAGAAATAGAAGAGACCGAAGAAGAAAGAGAAGAGGAGGAAGAAGAGAAAGGCGAAGGCGACGGAGGAGAAAAGCTTGGTGATGATGAAGAAGCCTGCGAAATGGAATTCGGAGTACTTGAGCTTATACCTGTGGTTGAAGCAGATTGCGATGAAGGAACCGCTGAGGAATCTCCTCCCGAAGTAGAATCTGGTGGTAACTGAGAACTCGGAGAGGAAGTAGAGAGACTCGGAATGCTACTCTCGGATGCACTCGTTGATTGATTTAATGGCGATGACGAAAACGTGTCCGGCAACGTCCCACCGGTGAAGGCCCTAACATCGTCCAACCAGAATGATAGCGGGCTCGCGGGCGCCGGGTTACAGAAATATTGAAAATTCACTGTAATGGTTTGAATCCGTCTGTGGAAAAGACGTAAGCTCCTTGCCGCCACGAGCCGACATTTGCAGCCGTTACAGGCACGGAATACCCATCATCTGAGCGATCGTCAGTATGGTAAAGAATAATGTTACAGCTTAGGTTCGGGTTCGATATGAAGTAGTAAAATGAAATCGTATACGCGTGTAGCGAGGTACTTTGCCGTTTTCTCTTCCTGTTGCTATTCGCTTGCTGTTTGAGCGTGAGTTTGTCGACGCCGGTACTAACAGATTTTCGTTTTTGATGTTGATGGTCGTGCCTGTAGCCGTGATGGGCATGGTTCGGCCGCCACGGTTGTAGGTATGCGGGATCTCTGCGTTGATTGGAGTTTTCAGGGGAAATCGTAACTTTGAACGCGTAGAACGGACTGCGGTAACGATCACTCGCAACTTCCCAGCTGGCGGTCCCATTTGCTTCTACGATCCACGAGCGATGCCTCCCCCAAAACCGCCATTTTCGATATCATTTGGTAGTCCATCAGTATTTCCTGATGATGTACTTGTTGGGTCGGCCGGGGTTGCGGTTCTCGATGGTAAGGATGTGGACTCGTTCCCTGATGCCAAACCGACGTGGCGGGTGCCAATGATGTCCCAGAAGTATTACAGTTGGTGGGATATTTGTACTTGTCGTTTGTGCTACGGTTACGAAGTCTTATTGAATGAGACCAGCGAACATCCTTGCGCTCCTTCGCTTCCTGTGATCACGTATACCGTGCTTCCGCACACTAGAGATGAGTAACCGTCATCGAACTTTATGTCGCTCCCGTCAAAATTTACTGTGACTGGTTTAGATCCAATAGGGACCTGGTTACCAAATCGTAAGGGAATAAGCGAGTTCTGTGACTGCGTTTGAGAACTTTCAGGAGAGCCCTTTTCTTCCTAGAATTGGTAGTAGTCGAGGGTGTGAAGTAGAGGATGCTGCCTTTCGCGTCGAGTACGTATCCTCTACTATCTATAATGAATGGAGTACCGGTTGATGCCTCCTTCGATATTACGAGATAACCGCCATTCTCAACCCCGACGTGATTATTGAACAGTCCCGGCGATTTAATGACAAACTTGAAAGATGTACCCGACGTCGCCCTAGACAATCTAGTGCTCGTCGCTGATAACGTAGTCGTCGCTGTTGCGGTGACTACTTGCGTAGTTCGCTCCCCGCCTTGGGTGATCGTCCTTGTAACCGTAATAGTCTTCGTAACTCTTCGCCTTGTCGTATGGTGATACCTTATTACTGTCGGCGCGTGTTTTACGTTGAGAGTAATGTTCTCCGGCCATCGTTGACGACGATCCTCGTCGGATGCTGAACATACAATGTCTTCGTGACCACATATGGCCGGCCCTGTACAATCTGCTTCGAAGTCGAGATTGTTCGTATCAATACACGTGCCGACGACGCCTCCAGCTTAGTCTCCGAGATATATCCTTTGTACGTCATAGTCTTCGTCCGTTGCGAAACCCACTGGTTGTAGGGGCATATCGTATACTTCGTTACGATGGGGCGTGCTCTCGTGTTCGTCGATATTGATACCGTGATATGCTGATTAGCTCGCGTAACCCGCGCCTTCGGACAGGTCGCGCAGGCGGAATACAGGAGCGGGTGAAATATAGCGCGCCATATGAGGTCGTTGTTGTCGTGTCTTCGTAGCGGATGCCGCTCATCTTCAATTGCGCAGACCACGATGATGTTGAAGAGAAATGCTAGTAAATAAAAGGCATTGAAAACACTAAATCTTGACAAGAACCGAGGGCTTGCTTTCACCATTTTCCGTTGTATTTTTGCTAAGACAACGGGTTACTAGTAGGGAAGAGCGTTATTTCATCTAAAAACACCTTTGAGAGTCAGTGATGATGGGAACAAGGAAAGAATCCAAGCAGTGACAATTCCAGAATTGTGAGCGATATTCGGGTAAGAATCCGAATCGCTATCGATGAAGTTCCAAAATCGTCGTTCAAGTCAGTATAAGAACGTTTAAGGGCTCGAAATCATAGAATAACGGATGAGACTAGCCCGAAAACCAACATGTTCGACGAATAAAAACGATATTAAAAACACAACAGGTAACCAATGGAAGACATTCGAGGAATGGAATGCTATTTAGGGAATTCCTTGATATTTAGGGAATTCCTTGATATTCGAATAACTCCATTAGTTCAGTGTATACCAAGGGGGACACTAATGCGACAGAATATTCCAACACCTTGCAAAGTGTAAGGGGCATTAACAACCTAATTTACAGAGTATGTGTATTCAATAATCGTCTTCCGGAATTGTCGTCTCAATAATGGGAGAATACTGCGCGTAGAGCTATTTCGTGAAAACGGATATAACGGATTATTCGTGTACAGGGTTACGGTTTCGCTGCAGTATTGCGTCGTCATACTAGAACCCTCGACCGAAAGCCTTATACGGGACAAACTAATTAAGGAGGCCTCCGAACAGCGGACAGGTATTTGGCATAGTAAAAGATCTAGATTGATCTTTAAGTAATTACGACGAAGAGGCTTGTAAACTAGGCAAAATGCGGACGGCATGTCTCGTCCGATCTTCTATCAGCGTTAGATGCTCTCCGGATTTGTCATGATTTATATCGGGCAAGGTCACCAGTATCAGCATGGTATAACTTTTCCTCTATTTATTAACCAAGTCATATTAGTTCTTCAACTGCCTGGTATTTGTATAAGTATTTGAATGCGCGAGGACTTCTCCGACGCTCACTTGGCGATAGTTTCCCTCCGCGACACAGTGCGGAACGAAGATGGAAGACGAGAAACGATGTACAAGACATTGAACGAAATTCCCCTATGGCCAAGCAGCGATGACCTAATCTTGCAACTACGAAAAATAGTACAGCAACTGCAAGAGGCGAATCGTGCCACCACGCGATATATCTTTGTCATAAAACCTCCTACGGGAAACCGATAAAAGGTTTTCTGTATTGGATGGCACCATATATGTACAAGAACAACTCTAGACCGCCAGCAACGTATAAAACGCTGTATTATCGGTCCGATTGAAGAGGGAGGTTTATGCTTGTGGGCACGTTATCATGAACCTTAAGCCTCCCTTTGTAATGTTTCAGGTTCTTCCGATTGATCGATTTGCCCCGTTGCGTTATCTTACAGCCCTTAGCTTCCAAGATCCGCACTATGTTGTCCAAGTCGTAGTGAACAGCCCAGTCGAGCGCGTATAGACTCCGTCCGCCACCTCCAGCGCCATGTCTCAGGAGGAGCCCCACGATCTCTTCAGACTTATTGATTATTGCGTAATGCAAGACGGTATCCGGGTAGAATGTCACCCGGTCACCTAACAGTGGCTTCGCGGGAACGTTCGGAAAAGTTGATACAAGTTGCTTCTTGATACCCCTTGTTCCAATAATGAGCGGGCAACCTCATCGTTAAGCGCTCCGATCCCCTTAAACCACCCATGCTTGAAGAGTAAATTGCACAACTCAACGTCATGTTTGCCGATGGCTTGTACTAAGATCGAAATGTCATTCTTCGGATGCCAGTCCTGGTTCAGCACAAAACGTACAATTTCCTTATCGCGCATTTAATCGCTGCAGGAAGGACTAAATTTTCTTCCGCCCGATAGCCACGCTTAGCTCCCGTTGCGACTATGAGTCCTCGATCCAAAAGAAATTTGAGGGTTTTGAAGTCGCCTCTCTCACATGTGGCCGCAAGAAGGCACTCGAGTATGGAGAGTTGCGAGGTGGACCAAAATTTTTCAGAGTATTAAAGTGTCTCACAATTTTGTCTAAAGTTCATTGTTAGCCGTTTTCATGGCCTTAGTCAGATACAGACTGACGGGCATATGCTGTTGCGGCAATATTCATCGTAGGCCTGGGGGTCCAATACTTACCACTAAGTAAGATGTCTAGTAGTTCTTCGCTGTTAGAACCATACCGAAGGTGGTGCTCCAAGACATTAGCCACTTTGTCAGGACTACTCAGAACCTCTAGAGTGACTGGATCAAAGTTTATGCCACTAATGATAATGCTATTTGATGTTTGAGCTGAGAGCTGATGATAACCGAAGACGAGATTCTCTTTGGGGATCAAAGACTCGTACGCTTCGGCTTCCAGTTTTTCACCCGCGTTTTTCAGAATCTCGGTCATCGTAGCGATGGCAATCATAAGCTCGGGCGGTTCGGGCTTTACTTCGCTCAATATTTGAATTGCGCGCTGGCACTCCGCTTTGAGCTCGGGAAAGACATGCGGTATCGGCGGCCGACCATCCCCGCTTCCATGCATGTTCATGACTTTCCAAAACCTGTGCTGGGTTTTCATAAGGGTCCAGGTTCCCCGTTGAGATGGTACAAGCTTTGCTTTATCAATCAAGTGGAGCATACCGCTCGCAGCATCCCATTTCTTCGCTCGCATATAAGCTTCCGCCTCCTTGAATCTTGCCACAATCTTACCCGGCGTTGAATCAGGAGGCTCGCCGCTGTGATCGCTCCCGTCTTCATCTCGGAGCAGCCACCGAACCCGATTCCAGTAGTCTGCAGCCTTCTCCCACATACGCAGGCTAGAGCTTCTCTTTGCCATCAGCATGTAGAACTCTTCAGCTCTGTTAATATCTTCTGGAGGTCCGTCACTGTAAGGTTTGTCAGTGTCTACAAGGGTTTTGAGGATAGTCTCCGCCTCGTCATATTGCCCCGCTGTATAGCAGTATCAAATAGGTCCCGCTGCGCAATTCTCCGAGCCGCTTTCAAAGAATCCTCCATCTCTAGTTTATGAAGTTCGAAATTTGCGATGTGCTTTAGTGACGAAAAGAATTCTATTCTGTTCAGTGCGGCATCCCAGTCGCGGTTCGACAAAGCAAGTTTGAACTTGGCTTTGTGGGCATTTATTTCTGCGGTCTCAATTTGTCTGGCCAGGTCATTTTGCTCGCTGTCGGGAAGTCCAAGGTCACGCAGGTTCTGTAGGTTGCCAGATGCCTCTCCCCAATTTTCGACCTTGAGGGCATCTAGAAGTTTTTGCTTATGAGTTTGCATCTGCAAGTCCTGTTTGTATATCATAAGTTCAGATACATCCTCGGTGTACCCCATCTCCTCCAACTTTTTCATGTCCTTTTGGGCTTGCTCCCAAGATTTATGGATGATGCCATCCATGGCACGCCCCATAATCTCACCGCGTTCCTGCCGCTGAAAGAGCGACTTTAGTTCCACTCCTCGCTGGTAACCGTGCTGCATAGCCTTATCTAATATCGAATGAGCGTCGTCCATCGCGACACGTCCGCAAGCTCTAAAGCCTTATTTAGGTAAAACGCGCTAAGCCTATTGTCTATTGTCGATGCGCCGGAACCTGAACTCGCTATATTTTCGGAGAACTCGTCCCTCCACGACTTGTCCGTCGTTTGAACTGACTTGGTCGGTGGAGTTTTTTGTGCCATAGTTTCAACGTTAAGTGACACGCTCGACTCCACCCTAGAAGTCATCGAAGATGCTACTGTGCTTTCCTGCGTCAAACCCGTCCGCCGGGAGCTACTCTCGCTTGCTTCCGTTGCGATCGAGTTTCTCTGTTCCAGCGCGACCGTACTGTCCTCGCTAGACATGTTCTGGTAGAACTTCTTAAAGTCCAACGCGTCCACATTCTCGAATCTCGGCAGCGAAGGCGATTCTTTCCAGGTGGCAGTGATGGCACAATCGCTGCATTTTCCCCCGCAGTGAACCGCGTTTCTGTCATTTCCATAGTTCGATCGCGCGAAGACTAGGCGGAGGTCGGGCGCCGGCGATAACAGTTTCGGAGGATGTGGCGGCCAGTTTCGAGGCGCTTTCGGAGGCGCGACCATAGTTTATCCGGTTCAGACCCTTACGGAGCCTGCCATATGTGGACATCGCCATAGAGGATGAGGCATGAGGATTGTGAGGTTGACTAGGTTCGGCGGGTGTTGGTTCGTTCGTAGATGGTAATAATCCTCGCGAGGGGTTAACCATCTGTCAACATCAGAAAAAGTCCCCTTGGCCTTGGAATTACGCCAAGATATGAGGCTGAACGTCAGTCATGGACTCAGAGGCGGGATGTTCTTTACCGTTTTGGGGGGACGTAATCTTGATGCCCTCCTCGGACTCCGTACCGAAATCTGTAATTAACGTGTTTTCTCCTGTTTACTCTTGCTCTTATATTTACGTTCACATTTACCCTCACGCTTGGTCCTATGCCCAATCCAGCCTTTACTCTTCTCGTTTACTCCTTTGATCTTATATTTACTGTTTCGTAATTGTAAGAACACGATCTACTGAAACTTTGTAATTTATTAGGGGAAAACGAGACTGCAGGTGAACAATACTGGGATATATTCTCATCCTCACAACCGCCATTGCGTTCTCTTGCTCTCTCTGCTTCTGCCTAATTATTGCGGAAGACCTCTAGCCATTAACCGTGAGAGCTTCATCATCAATATGGAGCGCTTTCGTCCACGCTTCCCGAGCCTTGTCCATATTCAGTTTTTGCGATCCTCTCGTTTATCGCTTTTCTACTGACCCCAACTCCTCAGCGATACTTTTCCAGTCCATTTTCCCCTTATTCGCCCCAAGGCTCCTGCCTTCCCCGATTTCAACCGGAACCAATCTCCCACCTTCCTTCCTAATAATTCCATCCACGAATACCGTCTCTATATCTCTCACAGAAGCATGAAGTACTATCGCAGCCACAGGATCCTCCTCGGTCGCGCACACCAATCCCGGACTCGTTCCGTCAATAATCAGAATATCAGCCTTTTACCTACCTCTAAGCAACCGACTTCGTCACTTAAACCCGCAGCCGCAGCACCCTTAACAGTCGCAAGATTAAACGCGTCGACGACGTTAAACAACGGTTTTGATGGTAACTTCCGTTTCGCGATATAACTCTCGTTAGATACACTCCTAGCGCTCTGCAGCGCGAGCCGCATGGCAGAAAGCATGTCGGACGAGTTATTGCTATGGCAGTCACTCCCCAAACTCGCATGATCATTATGGTATTCATCAAAGCATATCGGCGTGCCGTGGCCCATTTGTAACTCCGTGTCCGGCGTGCTGCTAGTATGTCCTCCATGTTTCTTTAGTATCTCTGCGTCGGACTTTCGCGTCTTTTCATCGTGATTATTCGCGTGCGAGAATACGAAGTCCGGCCCGAGTAGGTCGTACTCATCCAGTCTTTCGACGAGAGACTGCGACGGTCCGCTGGCGAGCCATAACGTGCCGCGTAATGCGCTGTTATTACCTTCGGCTTAGGCTGCCGACTTGTTTCATCAAATCTTGAGGAGGTCTTTGGGAGCGAACCAGCCGTCGAAGGCGAAACCGATGTTTACGCGACCGTTGGCGTATGGGCTTCGGAAGAGAGGGATTTGTAGGTTTCCATGACCCATGGGCAAGGACTTCTTCGTCGAGCTCGAACGTGTCGGCGTCCCATTTCGCAACTCTGAAAGTGGGAGTGTAACAGAAAACAGAGCGGATGCCAGAGGAAATCGTGGCTTGGAGCGCGGATTTGGCTATGATAATTCCAGAATCAGCGAGCGTCTTCACCCATATCCTCAAAAAGACATCATCAAACACAAGTTTTTCTCCGCGTTCCTCAAGTTTGCTATCCTCGTGTGAGCCAAAAATCATAGGCCGCGTGTATAAGCAAAGCCATGAGTCTACAGATCGAAAAATACAAACTCCAGTATCCCCATCGCGCCCGGAGCCTGTTGCAGCCGCGTCGCTTTTGGAGGCTGCAAGGAGGGAGGGAATGAAATTTTCTGCTCATGGGGATCTCTTGTTTAATGGGAAATTGGTGCTCTTTCAGCGTACTATGTTCCGGCGAATAGTTGCAATGCGAATGATCCACAACTGTTGTGGTGCCTCCATCAATCGATTCTAATACACCCCCGAGCTGGCCAACGAATACGTCCTCCGCTGTGTACTGGCTGCTCATCAGGTTGCCAGAGATCATGTATCCCAGTAAACCTTGATCGGCATGGCGACCCTTGAGCTGCGTCTGATAGCAGTGATGGTGTGTGTCGATGAAGCCTGGAGAGATGATTTTGCCGGTGCAATCGATTACCGTGGCGGAGACATCGCCAGGCGCACCTGAACCCACCGGGTAGATGCCTGCAATGCGGTCGTTCGTGATGAGAAGGTCACCGCGGATGGGGTTCACGGTCTTTCGATCGGCGGAGTGGACAAGGAGACTGCCGTTCTTGAGGAGGTATGACATGTCGCTTGTTGCTCTAGAACAAGCCTTTATATAGTCGGGTGGGATTACCGCTGATTCTTCCTTATACCTATTCCTTAAACGTGCCCGATTAGTTCCGCGACAAAATGATTGTTTCGTTAACTCCAAAGATATCCCGATTCCAGCTTGCTCTTATAATCCTAGTCGAGCTCCGAAGTTTACAGTATTCACAAGCTATCCATGATGTAAGTCAGCATGCGTTAGTGAAATCTTTCTGGCGATGTAGTGGTTTCGATCGGACTACTACTAGCCTTCAAGCATGGAAAAAATTCGGCCGATCTTTTCTCGGGCGATAGACGCCTCGGAGTATTTACGAAGAGGATTGGGAATTATTGACGAGCTTGGAAAATATGCTGTAGTACTATCTCGGGACAAAAGTCTGTCCGTTTTTGCCTTTTCACAGCCAAATTACAGAATTTCAAACAATAATAAATACTTAAAAGATATGATAGATTATTTTTTTATAATTTTTTCTCAATCGTATTTAATAATATCTTATAATAAAGTTAATTTTAAAAATTTTATTTATTTTTCGTTGTGCCGTGATATTTGATTTAAATCAAATATTTAGTAGACGTTTTATTAACTAAAATTTTTATAAATTTATCTTCTATTCGGCACCACACTTTCGACCTTTAATAATATAGCTTAAAATTATATTATTTTAAAGATATGATTAAGAATTCTTATATAAAAAGTATAAAAATTATTTATTTATTTATTTATTTTTTAATATTATTTGTTGGCTTCAAAATCGGTAATTTTGTATGTATTTTGGTAGGGCAAATTAAAAACAGGACAGACTTTTGTCCTTTGAAAGTATTATGCACCTAGCACGCGTTTCAAAACGGAAAGCTTTTTGAGATTGCAAGCCACTCATGACACGTGAACAGGGTCTTGCTTTGGTGGATCTGGACACTAGTTTGACCGGTGGTCAAGGTCGCACAGACGTAGCTCGCTGCCATCCTCAGCCTTACACGTACACCGCTGCAGTCCGCGTCCTTTAAGGACGTAAGCTATTCGTACGAATATAGCAGCGCAGCGGTTTGAAGCCATCTAATCGATAAGACGAATGCGAGCACGTGAGAGTATCACGAAACCTGAATAAGGCTTGCAAGGCTTCCAAGTCAGACAATATTCACTCTTAGAGTTAAGTTACAACTACAGTGTTCCTGCTCAGACATAATAAGAGTTCCGGGAGTTAGGTGGTGCACAGTATAGGTTCAGTAGCGTTTTAATTTAAACAGATCTCAGCCAGCGTAAGGCTAAATGCCTACGGAGTAATCTCATGTCTGTCATTTTAGGTAGTCGTGGAGGCGTTCTTGTACGGTCACGACGTTGGGTTGACATTCGAATCAAGAAGCTGAGCTACTGTGAGCTCCGCCTCATTGGTGGCAGGCGCGGAAATCATCAACCGCAAGATGTGAATCTAAATTTCATACCTAAAACTAAAGCCGCCAACAAACTTTCAATCGACTTCAATAACACGAAAAGCATCAACAAACATTAACACGGCTGTCCGTCATCGGCACTTTCACAGCTATTAACTCGATTCATAAGAATGGCTTCTAGCGACGATAATCAATTTATTCTGGCTGTTAACGCCGGTTCCTCATCCTTAAAACGTCTCTTTACAGTGTCACGAGCTCCTCTAAGAAGCACCCAAAGCTATGCCTCAAGGCGGAAGTCTCGGGGCTCTTCTCCTCCCCGAAACTAACCTATACCGCTACACCGGCGGCAAAGAGCCCGAAGAGGTTGACGCAAAAATCCGAAATCGACGATAAATCGAGACCGAAAGGGATGCGTTCGAGTAATCGAGACCGAAAGGGATGCGTTCGAGTACATCCTCTCGAGGTTGAAGGACGACGAAATATTCAGGGGCGACAAAGAGTTAAAAACGTCAAATACATATGCCACAGAGTCGTCCACGGCGGCCACATCGGCGAAAAGGGACCCGCTATTCTAAACGACGAAGTAGAAGAAGAATTGAAGAAGGTCACGAGCCTAGCACCTTTACATAACGGTCCCGCCATCTCGATCATCGATGCCTGCAAGTCTTCCCTCCCGAATGCGACAAAAATCGCGTTTTTCGACACGTCGTTCCACCAGTCCATGCCCGAGTGCGTGAAGACGTACGCTATAGACCAATCAATCGCGCGGCGCGAGGGGTTGCGCAAGTACGAATTTCACGGTTTGAGTTATTCTTACATTGTCAAGGACGCCGCGAAGTTTATGAGCAAGAACGTCGATGAGATGAATATCATTGCGTTGCATTTGGGCAGTGGCAGTAGTATCTGCGCTATCAACGGCGGGAAGAGTATCGATACATCGTACGATTTGCAAACGATCCGTCCATAAAGCCGATGGACCTGGGAAACGGCTAACGGCTTCTTTACTATAGGATGGGTTTAACTCCCCTCGAAGGCTTGCCATCAGGCTCGCGCTCTGGAAGTATCGATCCGAGCCTAATATTCCACTACACAAGTCATCGGGCCACCGACGACAAGGTTAGCCCTACAGTCCATTTATCTCACTCCGAAGCGCTGCTTAATAAATCGTCCGGTTTCAAAGCACTCACATCGACATCTGACTTCGCTTCCATAATGGAGAAATATGACTCTGATGAAAACTGTAAGCTCGCGGTGGATACATTCCGCGACAGAATACTAGGGTATATCGGGGCTTACTGGCTAAAGCTAGCGGGGAACAAAGGTGGCGTTGATGCCATAGTGTTCGTCGGGGTATCGGGGAGTCAAGTGCAGAGTTTAGGACGATGATCGTGCACGGTATGAGGGAAGGCTTAGGGGACATTGTGGACGAACTCAACGAAAAGAATAAAGATCCGGAGAAGTTGCAAGGGAAGAGGGACGGAGGCGCGACTGTTAGTTACGGCACAGACAAGACGCACGTAAGGATCAATGTGCTGCTTAGTTGGACGGATGAGCAAGACGAGATGGTGCAAGAACAGTACAGTAGGGATGATCTGATGTCTTGAAGTCGCATATCAAAATAGTGATACTAAACGAGAAATGAAATTTTGGTGCACAACGAATGAAGGCGAATACAACAATCTCACAAATTCACTATTAACATCACAAGCCATGGAAAAATTTTGCTTCTCAAGTTCGCCGCTTCATTGTAATCTCGAGACTCGATACCATTTGGCATTCTGATCGGAGCCCCTTGGAAGACATAAATGCAGAGTACTACTTCTTGCGGTTTTCATAATGTGCCAATGCTTCATCGTGAGCCATAAAAGGGGGAGGCGTGTTTTGCACTCGTAAGGAGTTTGTAACCTGCTCCTAACTATTATTATAGCTTGTGGAGACGGTAGTAATCTATAGTTCTTGGCCGTCTGTATCAGAAAGAAAAAAAGTATCGTATGATGTTTTCTGTACTCAAGTTTTTATGAAAGATTGTTGGTCAAAGCATTTAGCGTATAATGCCACAGCCAATAACTGAGTATATACAAAACCTCCCAAGAGCGATATATACTCAGCTGAATACTGCTTACTTGTGGAAGTTCAGGCGATACTACGTGAGTTTTGCTCAATGCCAACCAGCCCAGCCGTCGAAATCATCCAAAGTTTGCTTGGCTGGGGAGAAAATGTTTGCGGGTGAAAAACATTTGCCCGACAAACGTTTCATCCTGTGAAAATTTCTTAGATGTTCTTAGGGGTATAAACAAGCACTGCCTTGCAATACCAAGCGCCCTTCCGCCTTCCTATTTTTAATACCAAAATCGTTTGAAACTCTGTTTAACCGTCTTACGGAGGGTCGCTTATAGTCTTGATGATGCTTAATTACTGACAATGAAGCTTGGGTTGGGTTGACATCGTACGACTTTTTGCGGTCAAGATTGGCGCCAAGTTAACGTCGGTACCGGCTTACATACGCCGGGTCCAGATGCTAGCTTCTCCAGAATCAAGCAAAATCAAGCAATCTTGGGACATTACCAAGAGACCAAGAGACGCAGGGTCCCTTCACTTTCGTGATCTCAGCCCTGAACGTCAAACTCGAAATTAATCAGAGTGTTTTTATGGACAAAATAGAAACATCCAAGGAGAAAAATCCAGCCAGAAGGAGTATTCATTTGCACTGCTTATACTTCATTTCCGTCGTATAAAAAGACAACCGGATGGTTTATTACTATAGCCACCCTTTGTGCCAATGTTTATCACTCGGTTGTCGCTTGTAAACAATACCGCCGATCCGAATACACAATCATACGACGCCGGGACACGACGACTTCGGGGCCTTTCATTACTCGTATCACACGTCGGATCAATACAGCGACTATAAAAAGGTTGCTTTTCACGAAACCACTAAGGAAAAGGCAGGAGCGGTGCCGCTGGGAATAGATTAACAGGATTTACGTATACAGACTTCTGAGCCGCCCTTGGCTGTGATTGATAACCTATAGCATCCCGACTTTGAAAAATTCGAAGCACATTTCGGGACCATGGTGTTTCTAAGGGTATATCCACTAATCCACTGCAATCAAAGTTTCGTGGTCGCAGTCTGTATAGATTGCCAACACAACGTATATAAACCTACAGTCTGGATTCATCTCATACCTTCCAAATCTTCAGACTGTATAGCAGAGTTCGAATCTTGTTTATACCTAGCGAAAAGAGAAAAAAAAAAAAAAAAAAAAAAAAAACGTGGGATTAACTTTGACCTCTCGGGTTTCTCACGCTTCAGTCCAACTTTAACTATAATAGAACTTCAAAGCACGGCCAGAATCCTCAAACCTTTAGAGAGGGTTTGAATTCGCCGTTTACACGCTACGCTAGGCTGGGCCTGGATTCCTTACAATTGTTATACTTTACCATAGACAATTTCGAATCTCTTCAGGTATATAATTGCGCTCTGAGCTTCTCCGTTCTCGGTTTATTATAACTTCTTACATGAGCTGATCGATTGTATCGCCGTGGTCTCCCTTATAGTCCGACAGACTGTTGACTCTTCTTGAAATCCTGCATCCAGATTCTTAGAGATACTCCTTTACCTCACAATATGGCACTACGTTCTGTATTCCTTGCGCTCCTTCTCGCGGCCGCCGTATCGGCCTGTGGCGAAATACGCACCGAGAAGGCGAAGCGTCTGCCGCCACCGGCTTACACCTACGATGGAGCCGACAAGGGTCCGCTGCAGTGGGGTAGCATCGGTCTTAATGGCTCCTGGTCTGCCTGCAGTGAGGGTAAAAGGCAGTCCCCGTCGACATACCCACGACCATGCCGATGTACCAGCTGACCCCGGCGAACGTGTCTTACCCGTCTTCCCTTAACGGCACGACCATCGAGAACTTCGTCCACACGCTCGAGATATTCCCGCCGGAGGACCAGGAAATTACCATCCAGCTGGAATCGCCGCCCGGTTCCGGGATTATGAGGACGTTCAAGTGGTTGCAGGCGCACTTCCACACCCCTAGCGAGCATCATTTGTTAGAAGAGCATTACCCCATGGAGGTGCATTTCGTGCATAAGGCCACGGATGACAGTAAGTTGTTACATCCCCCAGAGAACGAGAAGAAGGGGGAAAAAGAAAAATAGAAATGGCCCTTTTGATCAAGTTAAGGCAAAACTGACTGAGTATTCTACCAGGTGGTCAATTCGCCGCCATTGCACTCTTCTTCGATATGAACTTCGGAAGCCCAAAGGGCATTCTGGCCGGCATGTGCCCGGCTGTCTTTCAAAACATTTCCGTGGCGAGCGGCGAGATCGGCCTCCCCCGTTAGATTTGCAGTAAGTCAACTTGCTCATGATTTCTACCCACTAGCACACCTCTCTGTTCGCCATTGCAGATACTTAACACAAGATATCGCTATTCTCCAACATCGCTAACTAACATGCAAAATACAGGCAAATCAACGACGCCGTATGGGCTGGCCCCGTCTACAGTTACGAAGGTTCTTTGACTACGCCTCCTTGCTCAGAGGTTGTCCAGTTCTACATAGTGCCGGAGCCCTTGCCGCTCACCATCGGCATCTACAAGGAGTTCAAGAGGATCATGAAGTTCAACGCCCGTTATATTCAGACGAACTACGAAGGCGCAGGAGAACAGAGAGTAAATCAGATTGTAGAAGCGGCATGTGGCCTGGACTTCTGTACTTGCAATAACCGGAGCGTCAGTCCGGTTCTCGGCTCTTGAGTATCTATCATACTTTATTTATAGAGTTCAAAAAAAGGCTGGTGTTTTTGTATTTAGTTGCTTCTCTTTGTAAATCCGGTTCTTATGCTGCTCTATCTGTATGTACTCTTTACAGATTCTACCCGAGCCTGCAGAAAAAATTAATACGATCTACTAATATCATCGCCGACCAGAAAATGGTATATTCTTGTTGATAGTCAAATATCTGCTTGAGAACTAATTTTAAACTCTCATGAAGTCTTTGGAGTCTCGCATCTTTCTTCAGCCGAGGTTCACATAATTGATACTAGGATATAATCCCTATTTATAACAATATAAACGTAATTTTAAATAGATTAAATTTCTCCAATGTCCCGTATCTACAAACAGCTCACTCATCTAAATAAAGATGCATTATTCATGAACGTTGAATAAACCGAATACTTCTCGATCGCGATGTTTATAATTGGAGCACGTTTTAAATAGCAATGGTTTTTTTTTTTTTTTTTTTTTTTTTTTGATTCACTCGTCCCGTGCTGCATTGTGCTGGTAGACTTCACCAGGTATATATAATTAGCAAACCTTTTTTTGGTAGAAGTGAGCCGGGTCCCGGGGATTCTATCCTTGTGAAGCCTGGGGCCCTGGAACGTATATATTTAGGTGACTGTTAAAATACTGCCAAATCAAATCGAATATTCGGGAACCTAGCAAAGGTGATTTGTCAATTCAAACCGGTAACAATTCCCTTGCAAAAGCCGGTAGCGGGGTTCGCGATAAAGCCACTTTCATGATTCTGTAATATTTTCATGGGATTATCGTGTGAGTATCGCGACCTGATCTATAGCCTTCGATGCGCTGGCTCTGATTCGACTGTACCCACATATGATCTCATGGGCGCTGATGCGGGGAACTTGCATCGGCGCTGAGAGCCGGCGCGTCGCTTCAGGCTCTGCACGCTTTCATTGGCAGAATGTCTTCCGAACGCCGCTATCTGCCAGCGTAATGGAAGCGAGGTGAGTTTCCGTGTTTGAGATAGATATTATCGCGGGAACGGCTTTGTTTTTTGTGTAAAGAGCATGCCTGCAAATACTGTTGAATGGATTGTGCGCAAGCGTCCAGGTGGGCCTGTTAGGAGTAAATAGCATGGCGTTTCTCTTCTTGTCGAGATGCTGCTTCTCGGGGTTTGGCCTCTCTACCGAAATATCCTCCCCCCTCTTCTTCCCCTGTTAGGGCATATAAGTGATGATGATGTCCCTCTCTTCGAGATTCTCTCTTTCAAATTATCGTATATAAAGAGCCATTCGTGCTCATTGGCGTTGCGAATATTTCTGTCAGTGTTGTTGTGGAGATAAAATAATTCATCAAATATTGTCTCAAGCATCCAAACTTGTTTAGGCAATCTTCCTCCGGAGGTTGTCGTCTGGAGGACCTTCCCGTTCTTGAGATGGCCACCCACGATCTTGAAAACTAAGGGAGATCAGCTAATCGGAATGTTGTCAATATACATTTAATATACATTTATCCAATATATCCGAAATAAGCCCCACCTTGCTAGTATAGCCTATACAAGGGTCTCTCATGTTTCTCTAGATGGTTCCTGAACATAGGGGGGAGGAACGATTAGGCTTAGGGCTGATATTGATTGGACACACCAAGGCTTTGTTTGAGCTAACCGCCCACAATAGCTTGCATCGCCAAATTTGTACCCTCCGCGCGAAAGCAAGCAAAAGGGAGGCAACGCGCTGTGGGCGCTTCGGGAAACCCCTGCCCAAGTTTCCCAACTAGTTCGGAAATTATTCAATAATGAAGTAACGTATGTAATCTATGGAAATTAGCCAGCCTTACCACCAAATTACCACTGTATTGTTCTCGATAAAGCACGTTATTTTATTGCATAAGTCAAATGGCAAGGCGGAGGAGGCCGCAGCGTAGGTGTGTGTATGTGTGCTTGGGGGAGGTGCTAAAACCTTTTGCTAGTCAACAAGGTTCAGATTTATAGCTGATCTCTGATCTGTATGACCATGCGAATAGGGGAGAACCCTGCGGAATTGACTTAGCGCCGTTTTTTTAAATCTCTGGTATTCTGCCGCTCAGAGCTTGGAAGGTGTAAATTAAAACCTTGCAATCTTGGATATAATATAGCTACAATGAGGATTGTCATTTCGCATAGGGAAATATAAAGCAAGGACCTTGCTGCTCGGTCCCTCCTATCGTTCACGAAATCTTACACTGATATCCAATTTTCTTGCAAACCCCCCTTTTAATAAATTCTTCCGGTAGATTAGATCCGAGCTGTCCCTTCAACATTGTGTGAGACGAACTCGGATGATGGTCACGGGCTCGACTTGCATACCAAGGTCACGAGAAAGAATTTGCTGCTATAGCAATGCGGATACGATTCGGCTTAACTCTATGGCTCCTATTAGGTCTGTCAGGTATAAGTCTGGGAAGAAGTAAGTGGCACCCAAGTATTACGATCCTGCCGTGCGGAAAGAGCAGTAGCTAATATATAAGTTGAATGGTGCAGTACAATGCTTCCCGGAAGTCGGACCATATAGTTCAGTCAACGCGACGGACATCCTTGGTCTCGGTACCAACTGCGACACCATACCTTCGCTCATCGTTAACTCGACTCCGGTAGAGGGCTCCTTATTGGATCTCAAAGCTGTTTCCACGGTCGCCGGTGGCAGTTTCGTGATCCAAGACCAAGCCGGCCTAGTGACAATCGATGCTAGATTGCTGACCTATATTCAGAATGGTGAAGCTGGGGAGAGTTTCACATCGAAGACTGTCTGAGCTTGACTACATTCAAGGGTGCAGCGACCGGGCTCAAGTTGGATAGCATGCCGGTTTATATACAAAACACTGCTCTAGAAGCTATCCCGCCGCTCAGCGCTACCCAGCTAGGAGATCTTGTTATCCGTAACAACTCAGGGCTATCAAACGTTAGCTTGGACGTTGCATCAATAGGCGGTGTGTTGGATATGAATCGCCGGCCGGCACGAAGTCTCTCAGTGTTTCCTTCCGAATTTGAAATCAATATACAATTTCGGAACATCCAAAAAACTCGACTCCGGTAGTCCCGTAATATCGACTCTTCAGCTCGGCTCACCCGTGAGCAAATTTGATGCGCCTGCGTTGACCTTGATCTTGGAACGCGTACATCGAGGGAACCAGACTCGAGGTTCGAAATACCTAGATGCTACGTTACTGGAACCGTGGCGCTTCATAATAACGGTTTTCTCAAGTCCGTCAAGGTGGCCGCTACAAATAAAACTACGCCAGTGGTCGACTTTTCGATTTCGATGCTCAACAACACACTTCTAAGGAACATTAATTTTAGCAGCATGTTCGTACTTCCAGAAGGAATCAAGACCGGAAATGCGCCTATCCAATTTAACGGCGACGTCGTTCTAGCAGGCCCTATCGAGAGTATCGATACCAGCGGTTTCCATTTTAACGGCGCGTTTCAAGTCAATTCTTCTTCACAACTGGATTGCGATGCGCTCCGTCATGCCGTTTCCAGTATTGATAACGTATTCGGTTGCGTATCTCGGGCGATAACAATCATTCCTTCGTTGCCCAAACCTCCTCTCCTACACCTCTGTCAACTTCCTCTAAATCGCATCGAAAGAAAGTCATCTTAGCGGCTACACTCCACCTATTTTATGCATTTTGGCTATTGCAGGAGCGGTTTTGCTATACATATACTACCGCCGCACACGAATGCCTAACCGGACTTCGTGCGGTGGTGGAGCTGGCAAGACTCAGTCGAACTTACCCGGAGCGGATGCGCTATACGATCTAGAGCTACAGAAACGCAGCGACGTAGATCCTGGTGTGTTAGTACCGCGCCGTCTCAACAGTCCTCTTGTACCAAGTTCTAGCTATAGCCCGTCGTTCCACGAGCTGCCTGCCGAGTTCGAGCCTGAACACTACTACCGCGGTTTTATCCATCCTAATACGCCGATCAACACACCTGCTCTTTCCGCCGATAAAAGTTTTGGCTACCCGCCGGATGCCACCCCGACGCTATCCCAAGGCGCGTCGTCCGCGGCGAGAAATGTTTCACGCAGCCGCGCACCCCGAACACTGAAAAGGTTAAGCAGACCCTGCACGGCGACAACGAGCGCGACTCCGGCGAGGATTTCAACGGACAGGCCGTGACGACGTACTACGACGATACCACAAGCATCGAAGACGGCGGCGACGACGAAATCGAGGTGGATTCGTCATACAACACGGGTATACGCAGCACTATGGACAGCAGCATGTACGAGCAGAGCGTTAAGATATGGCTCGCGTCGGAGGACTTACCCATGACGATCGACCGCCGCTCGTCGTCGCGGTCGCGGTCGCGCAGGTACGCACGCAACACGATGAAGTCTCTGAAGAGCAGGACGGGTACGGTGAAGACGATGAAGACGACCAACACGGAGGCTAGTGTTAGGAGCTGGAGTAACATGGCGCCGAGCATTATTGAGGAGTTTTACGGGGCTGGAGTGCCGTATGACCAGAAAGTGCAGATCGAGCGCGCGAGGGAGGTGAGGATGCAGGGCTGGGGTACACCGCCGAGGATCGAGTCGTTTAGAAAGAAGCCGCTCCCACTGCTCCCGCCCCTGAACTGCCGCTCCCGCCTCCGTCGGCGCAGCAGTTCCCGGGCCAAGGTGCCGCCTTTCAGTTCCACGTCGAGGATCACGATGGGCGGTATCGCTATTAATCCCTTTTATTAAATATAGTAATAAGATCGATATTTTTTTGTTTATGCAAGGAGGCGTTCCGGATGCGTTCAGTTTCATGTTTTCTCTCAGACCAAATCTTTTCGTTTAATCCTGTTTACTAGATAGTTCACTTTTCGCTATTATTCTCTACCTTCTTCCTGTAAATACTTTAAGGCGTTCAAAGGATTGCTTCTTTCACTTTACATTCTCCTCATTGCCCTGAGACTCCCCTATAGTTCAATATCGTGTGCAAAAGATTGACAAAGTGACGGACCCTCATTCACCTCGAAGACCCCCTGTCATTTCCCCTGAGAGGAGTCGTAAAATTGGTCAATATATAGAGATTAATCTATAACCGCCGGAGATGGCGCGATTTCCCGTCCTAACAATAGCCTTGTTCAAGGGGAGCCTTGCAAAGTTGACTAAATTGAGGCTCAGCGGGATCCTTGCTAAGAGAATCCATACGTTTCTTCTGTCAGCCTTCGAGGCTGCTAAACCTGCCGAATCTGGATCTCCTCTTTTCTAAACACTTCTCGATGGCAAATTCTCTCCATCATCGTCCGACGCCCTATCACCATCCCAAGAAGCTTAACGCCGACCCCAGCCAGTATATACCGTCGTAGTACTGCACCGTCAGTCGTAAACGTAATCCGCAAACGGTGGTAGCATGACTTCGACTTCACGCGCAAGTCCCCCGCTGTCTTCCGATACCACCGACCATGAGACCGTGCACATATCCGACCAACCCGTGTGGAGACCACGGTCGTGCCTCGGTCCTTAGAAACGACGGCTCTAGCGACATACATGCGGTATGAGACCGTTGGCGTCGAGACGGACGCCAGGACGCCGACGGCGGTACTAGAGCTACATCAGCGGCAGAATCGAGCGCACACATCCCGGTAGATGCAGTATACCTCCGCCTCGAACAAAAAGACGGGAACTAAAAAGGCAGCAAGAAACAATAGTGCTACTCCGGTCGCAGTTACAGATCGCAGAGCAGGCGTCGAAGAAACAAAGGTTCGAGTTCGAGCGTGACATGGTCGAAGCGAAAATAATGGATAATGGCGATGCACCAGATTCACAGGAAGGATACGAAAGCGACGGAGACAGTAGCGTGGATTCCGACATGAATCTGCGACAGAGCGAATTCCTGAAGGAGCGCGTCGCTGCCGCTTTCGATGCCAATGATTTTCCCGAGGCTGAGAAATACATACGCGAAGGCCTGCGGAAGCTTGAACTTAAAGATAAAGGCGAGAAGATTGGGTGGAATACGCTACTGTGTCAAGTGCTTATGCTACAACGAAAATTCGAAGAGACACTGGAGAGCGCGAGGGAGCTCCTGAACTACTTTGCAGGCTGGGAGAAGAAAACAAGCACTGCCTGGGGCCCGAGTCGCGACGCCGACAGAGCCGAGGCACACAGAGCGGCGGCGGAAGCTTTGTGCCGCATTGGAGGCACGTCGAATCTGAAGCAAGCCAGAACACACTGCAAAACCTCGTTGAAGCTGATCAAAAACATCGATTATGAGGAGACGCAGAGGGTAGGGGAAACTGAGTTGCAAGGAATGAAAAACGATGTGCTAGAGACAATGGCGTCGATATTGGATGCTGAAGGCGAGGCCATCGAGGCGTCTTTCTACCGTTCGATGACCGGCGGCAACAGATCGCGCACGAAGCAAGACCTGTCGAGGTTACTTGGCCACACAGCGCACCTGATGCCGACAGCGGTGCTCGAGACACAAACGGTTGATGCGAAAAAATTGGAGTTGGATCCGGTGTTAGTCCGCCGGTTTGGGTTAACACGGAAAGTCATCAATGGTGAGATCCAAACTTACGGACGAACCGAATCGAGTCTTGAAGAAGTTGGAATGCGGTCACATATATACTAGAGAACACTGGATTGGAGGACGGTATCAGGTTGGCAAGCTCGTTGTTCCAAGGTAGGCATCCCGTCCATCCTTCTATGCTTCTAGCTCCGATAGCGTAAAACTGATGCCACCTGCCTCTCCAGACACCTCGCTCCTCAACCTCCGAAGCGACGATTCTAACACTGTACTACATCGAGCCATTAAAAGGGCAGGTTCGAGGTAGCGGCGATGCTGATATCCCGTGGTGCAAACGTGAATGCCGTCAGCGCCACCAGAAGGTCTCCTCTACATCTAGCCGCAAACTTTAAAGCGACACCCGACAACGTGTGGAGCCTGACGGTACTGATCATGCTACTGGAGCGGGGCGCGGAGGTTAATCGGCAGTCCGGGGCGCCGAAGCAGGGCACTAGCGGAAATAGGATCGAGGCGGGGCCTATACCAGAAGGCTGCACCGCCCTTATTATCGCCGTGGTCATAAACAATATCAACGCGGCGAGGATACTGCTCGCCTACGGCGCAGACCCTAACGTGCAGCTTCCGGGGTCTCTAGCGACGGCTTTACACCTCGCTGTAGCGCTGAGGAAAGAGGACCTCGTTCTGCTTTTGCTTGAAAACGGCGCGGACAGTACTATCAAAAATAGCGACGGGCGGTCGGCGCCGAAGTTGCGCCGGCCACTTCGAGGCGTCTGGACGGCACGACGATAGTCTGGAGAGATATTTTCAGAACCGCGAAGAATGGCACGTCGGAAGGGGAAACCAGCAAGGCCGCTTCCCGTTAAGGCTCAACCGGCTTGCTATAACTTCCTCGGCGGCGATGGACTACAGGCTCCCTTCCAAGTCTCCGCCGCCGTACGTACCACATCACGCCGGGCCCATCTCTCCTACGTTCGCTTTAGACCCGTGGGTAGTCAGGACACGCGCTGCGTCGTTCGGTACAGAGTGGCCGCTGACTCAGCAGCAACAGGTGCCATCACCTACGTCGCGTAACAAAGAAAAGTCTCATGAGCCGCGCTCCGGGATGAGGATTTTAAGAAAATACTACCGGATTTACTGGATCAGCCTCCAAAAAATAGAAATTGATTTCTTGGGATAGTATGTGCAGGGGCCCTGCTCATATACGGCAGCTTGACCTCCAAACCCCCCGTTGCCGTCTCTTTCCAGATATTATGGTCAGCTTAAGAGGCAGGACCTGCATTCACCTGTCTGTTTTGTCCACGAAGTTTGGCTCGATACACTAGATGCCAGGAAATCCAACTTCGATGCCTTGAACCCACATTCCCAAGTGCTTTTGCAAATCAAACTACGTGCCAAGCAGAATCGCAAAGTTTTTCGAGGGTATTGTATTCACATGTCATGAAAGGGATCTGAGATAGAAAGCTTCGAAGATTTATAAAATAAATCGAACCATTTCTTGTAGCACATATAGTTGATCCGCACACTGAAGATATACTTGAGCATTCCGGTTCGCTTTAATTTGGGCTGGATTACAATTATTTTCATATATTTGAAAAGATACAACTTCAGCGCAAATAAACAACTGAGGTATAATATACGCGGGGAAGATCGGCACTAGATGAAAATGAACAGGCTTATAAGAGCGGCAAAGCAAAAAGAAAGCGGTACAAAATAGGGAAAAAGAGAAGGAAAAGAGAAGAGAAAGAGAAGAGAAAATAAATATGACAGGAGAGGCAAGTACAAGTAAAATTAGGGGAGAGTGACGGATCTGAGGCTATCTCAACGAAAAGCCTTCTATACGATATTATTGGAAAATTAAATCGGTATACTCGTTGTAGTTTCAATTGGTATCGAGGGGGCCCGATAGGGAAAATATGGGCATTGTTGGTCTTTCAGCGCCTGGATGCTAACCTATACATATATGTAATAGGCCAAACTTCAGCGGTGGTCTTTCTTGATGAAAGCCTCTTCGCTACAATGCTGGGTCTGGCTTGGGCTTTACCGGACCGGGCGGCGTTGGAGGAGTCGGGCTCTTTGGACCGGGCTATTTCCGGTAACCTGGTCGATGAAATCTACCTGGGCGGCCACTTTTGAACAATTTAAAGCAGATTGACCGGACTGGTCACCGCGGTATTGACAGGATCCGGATTGAAAAGCCATTCTGATCTTAAGGCTGAATGAAAGCTGAAGGGGAGCGTGGTATGATGTACAGAGAGCCCGAAAGACCGGAGTGATGTATGAAATGTTGCTGATGTGTGGATTACGTTTGTTGAATCTGTGTAAAAGGAAGAAACGGTATTTTCTGTTGTAAAATGCCTGAGCAATTGAAGAGGTTACGATCCGAAGGGTTGGGGCGTGTGGGGATGTAAGCCTGTCATTGAGCAGACATGGTGCAATTTTTATATCCACGATCATTACTACACAGTGCAGTGTTCATAACGACTTTGTCTCTCGCATTCTACGTCAAGGAAGTAAACTTCATGAAGATAGCTTGAATTACAGCAAGTGGGGCTCAAATTCTGGCATCAGTCAATGGGCTTCCTGCAAAACTCCTTCATTTCTCTTTTCACGTTAAGCTAGACAGCTGATGCGAATCCTTCAAGTGACTCAGCCATAATCGTTCGCTGCGATTGCTCTGCAGGGAAATCTGCAGTATCGCACGAAGATAGTCATAAGTGTAGATGTGAGAGATGCTTAACCAGGAGCGATCCATCCACGAAACCCGGCAAGCTCACACGAAACCAACCCAGGACCCGGGACCTTTGACCTCTCCTCGGAAGCACCGACAGCTTACTTGAAACCTTAAACCCCACGGGGATAGACGTTGACCAAGTTTAGCACAATTTGGTTGGTGAACGTTCTCATGAAAAACGATTACTGATAGGTTCTGCTGACCTGCATGCAGCTTTGTTAAAAGTTGACAGCTACCGTGGTTTAGGCCACCAATCGCGTCCTAAATACGGTCGCTAATCTTTGGCGATAATATATAGGGCTGTACACTTTGGTGAAGATGGTCTAATGATGGAGCCTATCTGCATGGTGTGGTTCGCCGACTCAGCTAGCGGTATATTATACGTACGCGAGGATAATCAACGCCACAGCACTACCACGGCAATCGATTGGAGAAAATTCTCCGCTATGGGTGGAAGCGACCGACGGGTCGTTTTTGAGCAATAAAATCGCGTGGAAGACACTCCCCGTTACCATGCACGTTGAAAGACATTCGAGGACCTATAGAATGAGATAGTGATAGAAAAAACTGATATGTAAATTTATAGTCTCATGAGATTGCCGTAGAGGTTTAAGAATTGCGGAGACCAATTGCGATCAGTACCGTACCCGCATTTCGCTGGCTGCTGGAGAATGGCACCGTAGCGCTGGAATTAAACGACTACCTGCATCCGTAGCTGATAACTAAGCTAAAGACATGTGCAATGTCTATCCCGTTGAGATTGTTTATTCTGAAATTTGCGAATAACGAAAGAGAATGATTTCATGACATTGCATTGACTGATGGCACTTGGACATGCCAGACTTACTCAGGGATCAAGAGATATTTGCGAACTTGGATCCCTAATCTCGATACCGTCACTCTGTTCTGCTTATGGCAGAAGGAGTGGCAGTAGATATTGTCGAAGAGAATAGATGTAATGACATGCAATTTATTCGGACAACGACTGAGTCTCACTGAATAAGGCTGTGTTAATAGACTGCATATGCATATGCGCACTTTGAATATTCGCCTGCCTAATACCTTCGGCCACGCCGAACACAACAAAGAACTTACCAAGATTTCCAGACACCTGGTACCTGGAGATATTAATCAACGATCCCGAGAAAATGGATGCCCTGGGCCGTATATCGGGACTACCATCCGGCTCGAGCCAAGCGCATCTCAATTATTCGGCGAAGATTGCGGAAGTGCTGAACAGGCTGGTGCGCAGTGGTTTCGGAGCCGCAGATGCGATTGCACGGAAGCGACCGGCCCAAATAGCTTTTAAGGCGTTATATAGAAGGCGGCATAAGGCTTAGCGACGGGGTTTTTATGTAAAGGCCGGGCTTCAGGAAGGATTTTCGCATGTCCTATAGCCTTGTATTATCACATGCGTTCTTTCTGCTGTTAATGGTCTATTTGGAAGGTTTCTCTGGCACTGCTTTACTCAAGGACGAGAGGTCAAATGCCAAAAGCCAGCCGAAAAAAAAAAAAAAATTTGAAGGAATTTCGAGAGGCTGCGAGTAGTACATATGTTCGGATACCATCTTTCTTAACATTTAGCTTCAAGTTTTACTTAACTAATGAGTAGCGATGAATTGTAAGAACCAGGTATTCGGTGTCACAACGATTTGAATCTCACATCGAGCCTGCTTTCGCAATTATAGCTTGGTACTCCGAGTCCTACTGTGTTACCTAGCTACTGCTGATCATTTGAGCTCATGTGTTCTAGCACTCAATACAACTCGCACCAGCCTCGCTACACGCCAAGTAGTACTGCGATACTACATATTAAGCTATCACCTACTCATCGAATGTTCTAAGTATAGTATATAGATTGAATCATATTGATTAGTATTCTTAACTTCATATGTGTAGTCTATATTCTGAACTAACTACCGCGATAGAATTATACAACAGAAAATGTAAAGCAAACTAGAAATTATAACATAAAATCACTCGATGAAGGCATGGAAATTTTGCTTGATGATATCATAGGCCCTCGGAAAGGTTGTTGCAGTACTCTGCCCTTGCCATAGCACAGGTCTGACCTTCGTAGGTGCAAGTTGCCGAGACCTTGTAAGTGTTCTCTTCGCAGTCCAGGATCTCGCAATAGTTAGAGTCCTGCCAGGTGCAATAGCTGTGCGGGGTCATGGCGCTAGACGATGCAGAGCAGAGGCTCCTTGAACGCCTGACGAGGCGGCCGACGCTCCAGATCGTCTAGTGGATACACCCGAGGAACGAGAGGACAAGCCCGAGGATCCGGAGATACACCCGAAGAAATTCCGGAGGATCCGGAGGACACACCGAAGAAATTCCGAGGAGCCTTGGACGAGATAGCTGATGCAGAGCCAGGGCTCGAGCCACCAACGACCGGTGGCGCCGTACTTCCACGCGTCGCTCCCGATGACGATGCAACCGCGGAAGGCCTACCAGATAGCCCTGATACCCGAGCGAACCCGAGCCGTAGAGGAAACGTACAAGAGGTGGGTCTTGCGGGACATGAGTCTCGTTCCAGCGCTACGTTTTTTCGGGACGCGAGGAGTCATCACTGCGGAAGATGCTATCGAAGATACCGGCGGCGTGTGACCACCAGAAGGGAGAACCGATAAGGCCTCGCGTGCCATAAGCCTTGTACCGCGCTACGCTTTTGCGGAAGGCCACCGGGAACGCAGCGGAAAAAGATGCGAAATTACAGTAGAGAGAACGAAGGCATTTGATAGATGCATGGTGGCTGCCTTGTTTTACTCGATGTTATGTCGTTTGAATCCAATGAGGGACAAGGAGGAGTGGACTAAAGCTGTAATCGTTGAGCGACCAATGTAAGATAGCGGTGATATTTCAAATGGGTTTGAAAGAATGTTAGAAGGAGAGGATGATGTGTAAGGGGTAGTTAAACAGATCCTGCGAGGAGGATTTCCTCTTGTTTTATAGCCTTTTCGTCCTGTGCTAAGAGGTTTCAGGTCATAGTCTTTGAGTGGGGATCGGCTCATGGTAATACAGAAGTAAGGGTTCGAGAATGTATAGGGCTACGCGGAATAGACGATCTCCGTACGCCAAACATTCCTAGATGCTGTCAGTTAGCACGCATGCCGTCGAGTTGACTAAGCGCCTCTGGCAAAAATAACAGTTTGCTGCCTGGATACTTTCAGGACAAAAACCACGAAGACAGAAAACGAAGACGGCTATACAAAGAAAGACCTGAACGTCTTTGTCTTCTATCAATCAAAGGCATTTGCGTGGCCCTGAGAGAGGAAGCGTGAATTGCATTGCGAGGTGATGCAGATGGAATGTTCCTTAAAAAGTTTGCGACGGGTGCGGAACAGGAGAGATTGGGCGAAGAAATTCGCCGATGCAGGGAAGCTTCTAATTTGGTCGCAACTTCCCTGGCCCCAGCGCCACGGTACGATTCGAAGTTTTCGAGCACCCATTGTGACACCAAAATGGTAGCCCTCCATGGTAGGCTATTCTTTTTTGCCCTCTAACCGAAGCAGGGCATGGTCAACCTGACAAAAAGGCTTAGCGTCGTTGTCAAAAGTGCCGTGCTCGAGTGCCGTTATGGCTGTCTATCTTAACATTCGTAGAAAAATAAATGTTTTTCCACTGGAATGGTATGCATAGACAATAGACGATCTCCCGGATTATACTATCGAAAATGGTTTCTTCCGCATGTATAGGAATATTACGCCAATGCTGGGCGGAGGAATATTTTCATCTATTAGGTATTCATTTCCACTGAGCTGGAGTTTATACTATTCTGCCAAGAATGAATATAAAAATATATATTCGTTCATGAGTAATGTCTTGATAAATACCTAACGAAGAGCTGAAAGATTCCGAAAGCCTGTCCCTATCACACTCGCGAGCAGACCATTTTACGCGAGCTATTGAAGAGGGTGTCTATAGCCCATCCGCAATTTCTCGCAAATATTCAGAGGGCTGCGACAACAACCTATTCCCGGTCGTACAGGTGCTTACCGGTAATAACAACTCTGACTGACTTCCCTAACTGTTCCTTAACCATTCTACCACTCTAGTGGCGTCCTCGGCTTAGAACCAAGTTTATCAAATCTCCGGGCTCGCTCGCGTACGACGCCCGGGAGATCGATTTTGGTTCATTTAGGGATCAACTGCAAGCCTTGATACGATCCAGCGATACATAGTTCGAACTTTTGCGTTGCGTGGTCGGTTGAATATCTGATCCGAGTGATAGAAAAAGAAAAAAAAAAAAAAAAAGAAAAAAAAAAGAGGTAATCGAAGCAGGGGGATCTAACGAGCCGGATCTCTAGGGTTGGTTTCTGGTCTAACTTCTACAAAACATCCAGTATTATATTGGGTAATCATGTCGAGATATCCTTGATCCCCCACGATCACCGCCGCTTTCTTCTCGCTCTCTATATCGTCGGCGTGGCTGCTTCCAAAGCTGTTCATGTATATGAGAATCTTCTTTTGAACCTTTGTCCTTCCCAATTCATACTCTTTCTCCCACGGTGCTGTTGAGCGATGCGATCACCCTGGTCGTGGTATCGTACTCGATATACATGCCAGATCTCCGGCATTTATTACTCGAAAACAGAGGAAAAGAAGCCCGCTACCCTTTACCTATGTGAAAAAATCATACCACGACAAGCATGTAGTCTCAAGGTTACCAGCGCTGACGAGTTTCGCGACTGGCCTCCGCTCTGTCGGTTTTCTTTCGCAATTCTCCTACTCATTATTACATACTCGCTGGGGCATGCGAGTTAGGATTCTATTGGAGAACCGGCCAACTCGTGATGTGGTCTGTAGCGGGCGTTTATTGCGTAGCAGGAAACAGGTCGCGGGAGCGTTACCTATTCTTTTGGAGGGTTTTGGGAACGTGCGTGCGTGGTTCTAGGTTTTATGTATGCGATCGCAAAGGTTCGAGAGACATCTCGTGAATGGGCGGTGAGTTCATAGGGCGTCGAGAATCGAAATGAGAAGGTTCGATGAGGTTATCTAGAGGGGATCGTCAGTCAAAAGGCTTCGAAAGATATAAAAGGGAAAAGTGTGCAAAGCGAAAGCTACGAGGTTCATCACGATCGCCCTCTCCGAAAATCCACGCGAAGAAGATTAAGACCGGGAGTTCA
>AZLU01000073.1:60319-144259 GCA_002224055.1 Pezizomycotina sp. ARF18 | reverse complement strand
CGACGGCTCGCAGAGCCTTGTCGTCGTAATCTCCTAACATCTACAGCTAGATTCTTAATATCTCCAGCTGAAGTTCCTTGTTCCTAGCTATATAAGCATCACCTCGATGCCTATAGGACTTGTCATGCCTCTTGGATGCCCAATAGCTAGCACTATGCGATCGGGTTCGCGGATAAATGGCTCCGTGGATATTTCGAGATGTTGAAGGAGAAGGCGTCTACGAGGAGACGCTCGTGGTCATGCTAGGCGGACCATGGGATGAGTGCGTGGAGAAGGGACCGGACCGGACGCGGCTAGGTGGACGCCGATATCCAGCACTCATGTCAATTACTACGCGTTGCGATATACTCACCCGCACCTCCAGCTGTACACGTATCTGTCAACGCTACAAACCTGTCATCTTTACCATCCATACTTGACCTCCTGGTATCCTCCTCTTCTCTACCATCTCAACAGGAAGGATACAATGACGCACAGGATTCTTCAATCTCTCCTCCCTGCGTACCAAGGCCATCGCTATTGCGTCCCTTCGTGCATTACAATCCGACAACTGGTTGGAGAACTACAACTTCGGTATCCCGAATCCCGGAGGCGCGCAGTTGTAATTACGTCATCGGATCCAAATGTGCAGTTATAGGATTACAATGCCACTGTGTAGCGATTCGTACCAGTACGGCATGGCAAACCTAAGCGAGGATGAGGATGAAGGGGAGTATACGGACATGGACACTGAAGGAGCTGTTTATAGGCGCTGAGAATACCTGGGGCAAGGATGCAAAGACGTGGGCGGAGAGAGGCGTCAAACTGGCATGGTGGTGGGCTCGTGAAGGGAGGAGAAGGTGGGATTACCGCGGCCCATACTTTGTTCTATTACATGATTCAAGTTGGTATTGTTCATGGCATAATCTTCCTTTTACACCCCGTAGATTCGTTTGAACCTCGCTTTTACGAAAGTAAACGCGTCATGTGATCATGCTACTGGCGCTATCTGAATATCTTTTGCTGTGATTCAGTATCTTTACTACCTTGTCTCAAGTCGTGATTGTAGTATGTGATGCGGGCCATTCCCGCTAAGACTTTAGGATAATGGATCTTGTAACATTTAAGCCTAGTGATATCCCGTATATCTTATTAAAATGGTATTATTTATAACGTTTTGCGGGCGATTTCTCATGCATCTTGTACTAGTAGCAATATCGAGCGCGAGCACTCACCGCTCTACTGATGAAATATTTGAACCAATTTAAAACTGAAATTTCTTCACGAAGATGACTACGCTGAGACTTCGTTCAGAGAATATTTTATGATACGTAGGCGCCTGTAAATAGGTTCGAAGAGATCAACTTGGTAGACGGTTGATATTTCTATTTTCGCTGAATTTCTAGAAGAAATGATCGAGCTCCATAGCCACCCACATGCGGATCCATCATCCAGAGCTTAGATAAATGACCGAACACATCTCCCCCACTGCCTGTTCCTTAGCGGGTAGTGATTTGTTAGTTAAAGCCCGTGTCATCCTCTAGGCAGAGGTAGTCTCTCAAGATGTAGAAGGATGCCTCTATCGTAGTAGGGAGCTGCAACTTCCCTAAAGGCGTAAAGGTTCTCGACTCGATCATAGAGGCCGTATCGAGAAGTGTAACGACTACGATGACTTGCGAGATACATGGTACTTACCGAGTGTAAGGAAGACGATAAATGCAGCTGCAACTGCGTAACCAGAGGATCTATCCTAGTGTAGCGAAGAACGCCGAAGACATACATGTACGCGAGAGGCGGAAAGATCGCCGGGTCTAAACTCTGAAGTGACTACCAAATCGCGTATGTCTGTTGATGAAAGTCCTGAGGCTTCTGATGGAAATAAGAGGAGTCCCCATCTGGGGATGACAAAGATAGCGAAATGCGGAGCGACGCGACCTTCTGGACCGAGTATCCCGTAGAAATGGGGTTCACGCCTGCTATCTTCCTCGAGACTGCTACTAAGACCGTTCCACTCTGAAATCGTTCGGACCGTTCGATCACATGCCGGAACGAGTACACAACCTCCGCCTACGGTTTCCAAAGAAGTACAGGCAAGTAACATGATGCCGGAACATTCGGTCATGGGCGACCGAAGCTTCTCGGGCGATCCTATACTACCTGGATCTGTAGCGCCAAAGGGGGAAGAGCGGCCTGCGGAAAGCGACTTCAAGGACGCAGATGCCTAGGAACGAAGCTCGCGATATCAGTCCTTCGTCGCTGAAATAGCTTAGAGCGCTCACGCAGCCAGCACCTTGTGTTTTGGCAAGACATATTGGCACCATCTGGCGGCAAAGGTGTTCAATTCGCCCTTCTCGAGTGACGGATGGAACGGTGATTAGCTTGTCAGGATATTGACTGCTGATACGTTGTAGACTAAGCTACTAAAAGCTTAAAAAGAGATCATATAAGTGTCGCATACAAATTGAGTCATTTCTCGGCCCCGACTCCTCGCATCCAAAATAGAACTGTCTGTCGAGGATACACTAAATATCATGCTGTCACAAGATATATCATATATAAAGGGTAGGAGTTAGGTAATTAGTTTATGTATATACAGATCGCTTATTGTAATACTCATATTAAATTATTTATTATTATTAGATTTATAATAATAATTATATTAACTAATTAATAAAAAATAAATAAAAACAAACGGTAATATTATATTATTATTTATATAAACTCTTTTAATAACTTTATATTTTATATATTTTTGAGGTTCAAAATTATATTTCAAAGTTTTGTGAGCTCTCGAAGCTCGAAATCACGTGATCTTGAACCCGGTGTTTCACCATGCGCTCTTTTCCCGAGCACGAAGGCTTACTTAGTTGGACCTGAGATTAGATTTATTAACAAACACCGAAGACCCAAACGATTCCGATGACCCCGACAACACCCAGAGCGCCGACCACACAGAGAACGCCGACAAAACCGAGAACACTAGAGAATTGAAGCTCGATGTTACGAATGCGATTTCCGTAGCGGGACCATCTGTATAGGATTTATTTACATATTTAGCGTGACATGGGTAAAATACGCTTTACAAACGTGTTCCGAATTCATGTTGGACTTTCGCTAACGTCGTGAGTCTGTATTGAAGGAGAGGGCGGTCGCCACATTTACGATGTATCGTATACAGCTTCAGACGCAACTGATCGTAAGTCGTTTGCACCCTTTTACCTTCTATGATCATAGTGATTGAATTTCGAATCTTGTGAGGTAGCTGACACGCCACGCCATTAGATTATCCAAAGTTTGTTCAACATCTTATATGATGGCTCTTCTACCCGTGCAACTATGCTATATCATATTCTATTACTCGATCTAACCAGACGCAATATACCGTCGACTGCTCGAGATCGGGGTCTGATCGTTCTCAGCTTTTTTTTAGCGGCTATTTCATGATCTGGTTTTGGTGCCGGCCGATAAACTATTGGGACATTACTTTGACACGAAATGTATCAAGGTAACCCGGTCATATATCGGTGGCGCTTTGACAATCGTGTTTGATTTTCTATTGTTGTCAGTATGGAACCTTGTTCTGGATTATTTTGATTTGTTTCACGAGCTAGCTGTGTTGCTCATATATTTTTTTTGTATAGACTGATCCCGATCATAAAATCACACAAATGCAGTTAAAGCCAAGGGAGAAGGTTTTCGCCGTCGGAGTGTTTGCCACTTGTGGGCTGTAAGTCGAACTTGAATCATAGCGATTGCAGGAAATTGTCGGACAGACTCACATGTAAAAAAACGAACAGTGTCTGCGTCGCGGCCATCGGTCGCTGCATTACCTATACGAGCGTACTCACGGATGTCGATGTGATCCATAACATCGTGCCGATGAGCGTCTGGACGCTCGTCGAAGTCGAAGTGGCTCATGATAACATGCATCCCAGCCATCCGGCACCTGTTGTTGGGCATCGGGGGCAAGTTGTACGTCGAAGCCAGATAGCATCCTTTCCGAGTAAATGGGCAGGTCTCTCAAGAAAAGGATGGCGCCGAGATCCTCTAGGCACAACTTAACTCCGGAGTTGTCGTTGGCGGCGACGGAGATTGAAGGGGATATTACGCTCGCGACTACGATGGATGTCGATGGCGAGACGGTAATAGCTGGGATGCAGAAGCTAACGTCGCAGAAAGCGTGAAGTGTGAGGAGAAGGTAAGAACAGCGGGGAGGTGGCAGGCTTCGACGATATAACACGATATGCTCGTAGAGCTGATATAGATGTGTAAAGAAATAGATTGAATACGTGGAATTGACCGCCTGTGCAAAGAGAAGACTTTAGAGGAAGTGCCCGAAAGTGCATCTTGGGGCAATCAAAGATGGGCAATTACACCTATATTCGGCTACCTCCATGAACTAACGTCCAAGCACCTTCTATGCTTGATCTAGACCAATGTTATCGGGTACCGATGTTTGCTACTATAACTCCTATTCTGCGGTTGTAAAAGTACTGTGCTAAAAGCTGGCACCGCCAAACGGTAGAGCACGGGGACGATATAAATATCTTAAGCGACACGATCGTGATTCCTGAGACTGGATTCATGTTTGCGATAAGAACTCGATGGTGGTTAGACCGGCAGGGTTAATGCCAGAAACGCCCACGCGCTACTTATAATTAGCAAGGATTCATTGCGATACTAGCCTCGAAATTATTATAGAATGCTCGGGGTTTTGCGGAGTCGAAGAATCCTGCCCTTACTAAGCGAGACTTTTCAAGTATTCGCATCAGGATTTACCGACGCTAATCAAGCTGGACCTTCGTTCTTTATAATCTGTGGAAATTAGCGCACAATACTCTCATGAGAGAAAGTCATCCTTCTGAAGCCAAGAGCTGTGGAGACGGAAAAACTTTGAGACTTATCTTGCATGGTTCTACATTCGGAGGGCACGCTTTCGGTCAATATCACGAGAGGAATGTGGGGGTAGCAATCAATTGGAATTCACTCTTTACTCGATGTTTCATAATCTTAGCCCCTATCAGGTCATTTTATTGGACTTCGCCTGGCAAGTGGATTTGGAATATAGAGACAAGAACAACCTGCTCTAGATCAGGCCCTATATCCACCCATCTTAAGATCAACTGTGGTATAGAAACCTGATACTCAAATCGAGGTGGAGATGTATTCTCGCTCATTTAGCCTGCTATAAAGTTTATATTTTTCCCACCGCTGTGCACTCGGGGTGGCGTGAAGGGTGCCGAGCATCGTCCTCTGACGAATCATCGCAGCCAGTAGCCCCCACCTACATTTGGACTGCAGCTCCTCGCTTACAAGAGATTCAGATTATCCCCCCTGATTCGGGTTTGCAAAGAGGATACTGGATTATCCTTGATTTCCGACCTTTTAATATTTATGTGCCTGGATTATGAAGGACGTGGCACGAGTACTACTTTATACTTTGCCTATTCACTCCGTCGGAACGAGAGATTTTCCAGTGTGGGGCTTGCTAGTCGGCATGCAGGACGTTATAGAAAAACATGATGCGGGACTCTCAAAGAGGAAGTGAACGAGAGTGGAAGTGAGACAACAGGGTGCGTTAAACAACCGGATTCTCCTATGAAATATATATAAACCAGTCGTCTGGTCGAAAGCCGTTAGATTTCCAGTTTCTCTTGAACGTATGTTCGTATTATTTTCTCTCTTTATAGAAACGCTTTTGCTTGTCTGGCCGAGAGAAGTTTTCGATATCTTTTCGGCGGTTAGCTCAGATATCCGTCGACATGGTCACGATTACGGGACCACAGTATCTGGTAAGTTTATGTGGCTCGTTTGGTTCCTGGTGGCGGGGAAAACTAACCATGTTTCCATTTATAGGCCTATTGCTGGACGATGTCCGTCGTCTGCCTCCTCTTCATCCTGCTTCGCCTGCAAATACGACGGGGACGAGAGGAGGACTCAAACTTCCGATTACTTCGTCGTTGCGGCGTGGTTCGCGTACATATACCAGAACTCGACCGATACATTTACGTTAACGAAGGGATTGTATGTGGGCAAGATCAATCCCTACGCGAAAGAATTTGGTCCTGAACATGGGCTGGCGACATACGAAGATACGGTCTGGTACTGAAGGTTGGTTCATAACCAAAAGCTCTTCATTCCTCGTAAGTTGAGAGTGATGCTTATAATCAACCTTTTAGCTATTATATGTTGAGCTCGCGTTCTACTACACTGAGATGTACTTCGTCAAGGGTGCAATGCTGGCCTTTTACTACGAACTCTTCCCGAAGTCCATGCCAAGGCTTAGACTTGCGCTCCACATCGTGTCCGTCATTACCGTCATAGGCTGGATCTCCAGTGTGCTAGTCAAGCTCTTCCTCTGTCTTCCGATTAAGATTAACTACACCCGGCCCACACTACTGCTCTGCGATTAACTCTAAAAATAGCAACTACTACGAATGGGTGCGTTCTCCCTGTAAGTGGTAACGATGTTTGTATTCATTGCGGCTAATGTTTCCTTAGGCTATCCACGTCATGACAGATATAATGATATATATGTTACCGCTCTTTCTCTTGAAGACCCTACGCCTTCCCAAGCGCCAAAAGTACGCCGTAGGCTGTACCTTCGGCGTCGGCTTCGTATGCTTGATCTGGGCGAACCTCTTCCAGATTTCGCTACTCATGGACTGGCCTACCGCGGCATCCTGGTTCTGCGCTGCAACCGAGGAATGGTGGTGCCTCGTCGTAGTCTGCTGTCCTACCTTTCGGGCTCTCGTCAACAAGAAGGACTTCCGCTCTGCGTGGAAATACATTCGTGGAGAGGGTAGCATGGGAGATAAAGACACGGAATACGCGACGGGTTCACATGAGCTGAGCGCGAGCGGAGGGACTATCCTTAGCCATCTGAGTAGGAGGGAGAGGGAAAGGAAGAACAGCGACATTTGGATCGGAGAGGACGGGCTCGGAAATATTACTGAAACGATTGAAATCACTAGGACCGTTAAGGCTAGTGAAAGGGACAGCAGCTCTAAGAACGATATGCCAATTGTTGAGACAACCGTTATAAGCGACGGCAATGCTCGGCGACAACGATTAAGCAGCCGGTTCAAGTCCTTTTACTTTGTTTAACGATAAAGTTTCTGTATGATTTGTTTCTATATTTTTTTCATTCTCATATTTGTAACGACATTTGCATGATAGATCTAGCATCAAGCAAGATGAAATCTCAAGACTGCTATTCTTTTGATTATATCGCTCAGTGCGCATGGACCACTGCATCCATAGTAACGATATTTTAGAACTTTAGAAGACTTGCCGAATACATAAGATTTAATCAAGATTGTTGTTTTCGAACTTTACACAAGACATTTGATCATTGACGTGTTTAAGCTTTACACGGACCAGGTTTTAATATTAATATATTGTGCTAAGGTTAAATGCGTCAATTTGTCTATAAAAGAAACCCTTTCCCGCTAAGGCGCCTGGTGTCGTAGTAATCCGAGAGGACGGTAATGTACATCTTGTCACCTCCACTGGGAAAACTTTCCAGGTCAGCTCCGCTGTTCTCAGCGTCTCCCCGGTATTTAAGAATATTTCTCTCAAAACTCCCGTTTCACAAACAGATGACTAGCGATGGAGCATGCCATTTAGTCACAATGAAGCACAGGGACCCGGAAGTCGTGAACCTGGCTATGCTTGTGGTCCATCACATACGCAGCAAAGTACCGTCGGAACCGCCGAACTCGATCCCTATACGAGCTCGCGACCTTTGCGGATGAATTTCTTGCAGAAGCGCTGGCTTGTCAGGTCGAAAATTGGATCAACAGGCATGGCATAGCGTACGAGACGAAGCTTAAGAGGGTTCGTTCCAGATCTTGGGAAATGGTTGTTGATAGCCTATGTTTTCACGCTGGCGGGTTTTTATAAGCTTATCACGAAACGAATCATGTTGGAAGCCGTTTAGAAGTCGAACCTGTACGGAGAAAACAAGGTCTGGAGCCTTTTTGTCACTGGGATCCAAATACTCTCGAGGCGATGTCGGTGATTGCTGCTCCTGAGATACTCCCTGGATCTTGTTTGGTGGGTGATGATATCAGTATCTTCCCAGTTATTATGCTGGTTCAACTCGATGGGCTGTGTTAGATTCGGGCTGACGGTAGCTGTCCTCGAGATGAAGAGACACTACGAACTCGATCCCTCCAGTGGTCTAGGAAGTTTGCGGAAATCAGTCACCAGATCACGAGAGAGTATTATTTAGTCTGTCACGACTTGAGTATAGTTAAAACCATCAGAGCAAAGGAAAAGCAAGAGAAGCCCTGCAAGCACCCAATTATGAGGTTTGGGCTGTGTTCTCAACTAATATTAACCACGGGCCTTCGACCTAATTTAAAAAAGGGGGACTTATTCAGCTTGACCGAAGTCTCTAGGCATGAAATCTTGCAATGTTCAACATCGTCCATGGACTGTTCAATCAAAAATTTTCTGGATGCGGTTTCTCATTTTGAGCTGGATTTCAAAATGACGGCGCAGACGAGGGCCTGCATGGACGAAGTTTCATTGATTCCGTGAATAAGGAGAAGTCAAAGCTAGTCGGATTGGAACTGGATTCCCATAGGGCATGATGTCAATTTTCATGAAGAAACAGCTATAGCTTGCGCTTGGAATCTACCTGATGGTGGTAGGCTTTTAAATTTTAGGCGTTGGCCTGAGCCCAAACATCAAGAACTTACCTGCGATTTTCAGGATTCAAATTGTGACTATACTATACCATCCGGTATTCGCACGAAGAGTCAATGGTTGTCAATCTCCAATCATTGACTGTTCCATCTTAAGGTTTTAGAGGTAGTTAGAGATTTCACGGAGGAGTTCAGGCCGTTTCTCGCCTAACAGTTACAAGAGCGATGAGGCTATGAAGGAGGCTAAGATTACCAGCTTCAAAAGACCTGGAGACCGAGTCATATTGTATTCCTTCAAGGCAGAATCAATAGGTTATAGGTCCTCGATCGTTAATCTCTTATACATATCCCGATATTTAATTTAGAGTTACTACCGCATTTTAGAAAAGGCTTATCGTTCCCTTGCTGAGAAGATTTAAAGTTGAGATAAAAAAGAAGAAACTTTACCTCATGACGGTGGTAAATAAAGAAAACTTAGTCTGTGGCCGTAATAAATTTCGCGTGGTCTCTCAATGGGGCCTGGAATTCATGTCTTACTCAACAGAACCTAGAACACGCAGAAGTCGACTTCGAAAGCCTAGTCTGGACTTATACTACATAATAGCACTTGTCTTCCTACCAATACACGTCAAACCTTTGACGGATCTCGCTTGCAGAAGATTTGTTTTATGCCCGTAAAATTGCAGTCTCTTTTGCTCTCAATGCGGGGAAAGGAGGATAGGGAAGCGAGGAAAGCGGTGGTGAAAGCAATGTTAGATGAAGCTTCACGCCTTCAAATTCCCAAGATCTACGCTTCCTCTTCCCGGATCACGACAAATTCCCCGAGCAACGAGGGCAAACCGAGGGGCGACAGCCTCCACTTGGGACGGTTCTCTCCAGATGAGAATGTTGAAATTTGGAAACAGCATCCCGCAAACACGACGCCGCGAGCGATGCACACGATGCCATAAGCGACTCGGCAAATAAATCATCGAACAATGAAAAGACTCCAGTACCCCAACCTTAACATTCTTTTCGCCGACGGAGATTTTAGCCAGAGACGGCGATACTCACATAGTCTGCTACGACGAAGACACCACTGCAAGAAGGGTCAATCAGTATACGTTCCAGGTTTACTCGCAAACGCTTTGTACCGCATCGCCCGTTCTGAGGCGATTGTTTTCGAGTGATTTCAAGTTCGCCAAAGAAACTACCGCAGACGGAGCTTACAGGATTATTAAGATTAAGGAAGTTTCTCCTGCGACGCTTCGTCTAGCTCTTAACATTTTGCACTTTCGCAATAAGGATGTCCCAGAGAAAAGTCCGGGTTTGGAGCTTCTGTACGACTTGGCGATTTTCGCCGACGCCTACGACGTTGGAGACGCATTGTCGAAAAGGGTAGAGCTGTGGCTAATCGCCCACGATATAGTCTCGTCGTCCTGCTTTGACAGAAGCAAGGTTCCAACGTTGGGGAAGTGGCTGGTTATCGCTTACGTATTCAAGCTGAAGGAAGTTTACCGGAGCATTACCAAGAGGTTGATGATGGAAGGAGTCTGGAGAATGTCCGAACGTGATGATTCCTGGCAAATGTTTGTTGCGGGGGAAGCAAACTCGATGAACCCCACGGCGTTAGTCACGGTGCCGGATATTATCCCGGAGAGCGTAACAGGTACTCTCCCCGCGTAAAAGAAATCAATAGCTCTGTTATGTACTGACCACAACTGACCACAACTGACATCCTTTATCGTCATCATTTGGCAGAGGAAATAAGAACACATGGAATGGCTTACCAGAAACGTTTTGCGCAAGTCAGCCACCAGATTGTCAAAGACTACCATCTCCGTCGCCGCTTTCTCCGTACTAGTGGTACCGTTGAACCTAAGCAGAAGCAGGAGGATTACGATAGACATCCACTGGTACACCTAGCATTGTATTGTGAACTACTCGACAGGACGAATCTCAGGCTCGATCTAGTAGAGTTGGGATTCGCGCCGGGGTTTCGAGTTGAAAATGTATGCGTGACCTATCTAAAGGGTTGCACATCGTCGGTCATGGATTGTTCGATTGAAGCCTTTCTGGACGCGGTGGAGCATTTCAGGGCAGATTATGAGCCGGACGGACCGTATGTAAAGGGGATGTGGCGATCGAAAAATGCTGGCACTCTTTTCCTTTGCCAGGTTGACGATCTCAAATGTAAAATAAAAGGTCTTGAACTAGAAGCCAGCGGCATCTAGGTAATACTCTCGCCCTAGGTAGACAAACCAGCGCTTAACGTCCCTGTACGTTTTTAGGGGCAAGTGCAGGTTAGTTTAGTAAAGGACGATAAGAAATCGAGCAATGGAAGGGGTCCATTCAAGAAAGGAATTAGCTAGAGCTTTCATTGTACGGTTTTTATTCTCTATCATTCCATGAGGCGATATTTCGCCGTTTACAAGATCGCTCTCCGGGATGAGCCATTTTAGACTTAGATTTCACATCATCATCAATGAAAGAGTATCACGACCGCAGTAAGGCTGGTGTGAAGGTTCATGTTGTAACATCTTAACACGGAAGTTTCGGCGATTAAATTCAAGTTTTATCGATGTCACAGTACAACAGGAAGTACCAAAGTGAAGTATTTCTCCCTAAATACGCATGACAATTTTATGATCCGTTCCTCTGCATCTCATAGTGAATTATTGCAACACAGACCTTCACACTTTCCCGTTTTCGTAGCCTCCATAGAACTGTCAATTCAGCATCTGAGTACAAAGGATGTCCACGTATGACCGCTCATTCGTACCTCACGACAACGCCTAACCATCGCAAAGCCCCAACGGCTGCAGGCACTTCTTGCTACAGCAGTCATTGTTCTTTGTACATTGACCTAAGAGCCAAGGAAATGTTAGCACAACGACATTCCAGCCATGAAAAATTCAAGATCTCAGTAAGGAACTCACCCCAGATCCCGAGACAGAAGATGCAGCAGCCCCACCCGTCTCCGAGGTCAAAGCTCTGATCGCAAATCGAGTTTCCGTCGCCGCAGTCGTTGAATTTGATGCCGGGGTGACAGGTCCAGCCGTGCGACGCTAGAGATAGATATTAAACTTAGAACGCGAACACGAAGATATATTGTTAAGAGGTCACGTACCGGCAGGACATCTAGAGTCTCTCTTCCTGGCCGGGCCAGAAGTGGCCAAAGTCGCCATCGCGGTGATCAAGACGGCAGGAGGGAGAACTTCATGTTTATTCAAGTATTTGAGATCAACTCAGTAGCTTTTACTTTTCAACAGGAATGGAAGATTAGGAAAGTTATTGGTATCTTGGTAAGTGATAGTTTAAGTGTTGTAGGACGTTGTGAAACATTGATGTGAAGGAATTGAGCTCAGAGAAGCGCTCAGGATCAAATCGCCCCTTATATATACCTAGAGGTGTCCCGCCTTTTCGATTTTTGAATTAGATTTATATAATCCTTTGAAATATTTGGATTGAACGGCTACTACACTTGAATGCATCAGATGTCTGGGCCTTGAAAGCTCTCCCAGAGCCGGCATTCAATTAAGCCGCCGTGAGATAAATCAACAGGGTCATCGGCATTTTCAATTCGATAGAAATAGCAACTTAGCGACTACTGGCACTAGATGTAAGATTAATATAAAGGAGGCCGATAGGATGCCATATGAATGTCGTTGGAAGCGGACCATGTTCAGATTCTTGGACAAATAGACGATTTCATTTGATATGTCATTGTATGTTCCAAGATATCCTGGCTAATTTAATAGTAGTCTCTTCCACTCCTGGGGTCAATACTCATCTATAGAGCCGGATAAATAAAAATCACTTGCGGTCCCCACCGTTATATCTCCGAATCTTGACCACAGGGCAAAACTATGACAATCTACCGATAGCCGACTCGCCTGATACATAACTTCTGATTAGCCAATCGGGAGAAATGGGCTCTATCATGGCGTTTAACTCTCGTGATATACCTCTCCCGTTCCCCCGCAGGCTCGGCACACATCGCAGTCAGTATCATGAAACCCCGGATAAATGTACCTGGCGATCACAACGAGGAAACAAAAGGAAGGAGTACTATTTAAAAATACAGGTTTTCATCAATACCAAGGCATTCATCTCATTAACATTTACGTCGCCAGCTGGATGGTATTGGTATTCAATCTGAACGGGAAACTTTGGAATTGGTCGACCAATTACTCTTTCGGAGAACAAGGCCCGGCTATAAACTTCATCGGTTCACGAGTATCTAAAATGCCTTCTATCAGCCTGGCTTATTGGCTTGGTATCCTGCGGCAAGATTCCAATACGGCTCTTTTATCAGGATATATGACATGCACTGTCAATGAGACCCTCGGCGCACTAGTAAGACGTTCGAAAGATTAATCACCTGTGCTGTGTAGCATTATCTTGCGTGTAATTGACATAGGCGGTGGGTGAATGGATGCTCGGACCTCGACGATCGACGTGTACGTATTAAGGGAAATATCGACAATTACTCCATTCAAAGTGTAGTTCAAGGAGGTTTAGAGGATGGTAACTGCATATGTAAGACAGATTAATCGAACATTGTATCGGGCTATGTCTGTCTTCTGACGTCTGCATCTGACACCCATTTGGATCAACGACTGGATGTAGTCTCCGGAGAATAGGATGTTCTTGGTGCCTATTTGAGAGGTTGGATATCGCAGCCCAGATATCCCCCGGCGCCCCTCGGCGTCTACCGCGGGCCGCCGCGCTTAGCCCTGATATTATATATATATATTATTCAGGAGAGATAAAATAAAATAAAATAAAGTAAAATAAAATAAAAGTCCAAGCATATAAATTTTTTATTCCCATTCAAGCTTCTCCAAAACTTCTCCAACCATCCATCCTCTCCCATCAACCTGCAAGACATCTACTTACCATCGCATCCGCCATCTCAGCCATCAACATCGATATCGCCAGTCTTCCCAATACGATCAGAAATATCTTCACGATGTCCGCCGGAAGCGAAAGGCTAACAGCCCGGAAATATTCAACATGCACACGGTCGACCCCGAAGGCGACGTCCACGCCGTCTGCCTCACCTCCTCCTTCGACAGGGAGGAGAGCAGCACCTTCCAGGTCTCCTCCAAGGTCCTCAGTCTGCACTCCCAGTCTTCAGGAAAGATGTTCGAGCCGGACTCCCGCTTCCCGCAGCCGAAAACCGCCGACGGGAAGTTCCTCATCGAGATTTACGGCCCCGCTAACTTCGTCTTGGCCGCCATGAATATCGTCCACCTCCAGCGTCGTTTCCATTCCTGCTGCTCCCCGGATGTCAAGTTCCTGCACGACCTGGCGATCTTCGCGGACCAATTACGACGCTGCTGATAGTTTGGCAGGCAAGTTGAGAACTAGCTTTCGAAGAGCCTCGATGTCGGGCAGGAAGCGACGTTCAGCAGGGGAAATGTTCCGGATCTGGGAAAGTGGCTGTTGATCGCGTATGTCTTCAAGCTGGAGGCATTTTACACGCTGGTGACGAAGAAGCTCATACTTGAAGCCGTGTGGGAGAGGAGAATCAACGCCTTCAACTCGCACACTTATTTCGAGATGAAGGTTCCGGGGACAATAGTTTCATGGAACCGACGCGTAGAATTAACGTTCACAGCATCGTGCCAGGAAGCTCGTTGGTACGCCATATTATTCCTCCTTCCCTCAATTGCTTATATTACTAATTGCCAAATCATAACAGACTCTATCCGCGTTGAAACATCTCGCCTCTCTAGCAGATTCGCCCAGCTCTGCCACAAGCTAGTCCAGCAGTACTATCTCGAGCGATACCTCCTCCGCGTCCGCGGCATAACAGTCCGCAACAGTAGCAACACCTTCCTCGCGAACAAGGTCACCATGACGTCTGCCCTCATCGACCGCTTCGTCGTGATGACCGATCTCACCCTCGAATACGCGTCCGGCATTACCGCACGGCAGCTGATACTCTCGGAGAAGAGATCAAAGATTGCAGGAAGTCGGTGATGGGTTGCTCGCTGCAAAGGTTCCTGGACGCCGTTAGCTTGTTCAAGCATGATTTGACGGCGATGCGGAGACGCCGAAGTACATGAACTTGAATGAGGAGAGGTTTACGGGTTCTTGAATCCCATCTTGGCTGCTAGGAAAGAGATTCAAGGGCTAAGTTGGATGACGATCGCTACAGGTGAGACAGGGTAGTAGGGAACAGATTTACATGGAGCTGCAATATATCGGCAACAATATTACGAATACTATTACTACGGACGAAGCACCGCAGGTTATAGCATTAAACTATTGCCTCGATTTCTCTAAATTCTCTTTCGAACTTGCTCGTCTATTTCGATGGAAGCCTACTTTAATTTTTTCGTTGTTACTTTTCCTCTCATCTACTCTTAGCAAGCATCAACTTGAAATAGTTCTTCAGAAGCTGAAAGAAATTCCGATGGAATTTCGTTGCTTTTCCAATAGAAATATATAGTCTTCCAACGCAGATACACACTAAGAGTAGCCTAATAGCAGGGCTGTTAGACTTCGTACAAGCCAGTGCAGAGACTAGCGCGGCGAGTCATTGTTCGTTGATGCAAGTTTGTAGACTTGGGGAAGCAACATCGTAGCAACTTCTTCCGCTTTTTGGCCTTTTAGAATTACAGCTGCTGAACATACCAACTCTACATTATCTACCCTTTTTTTTTTTTTTTTTGTAAGCTTAAAGAATCTTTAGGTAGTTTACAACCAATTTAGCGGATACATATAGATTGCTTCTACGTGGTCAATCGAGATGCCCTGAGTTCATTCTTCTTCCTTTCCTTATTGCAAACCTGAAAGATATAAGGCTACCGAACAAAGGGTATTAATCCAGAAAAAACGAGATCGAAGTTTACAGTATGATGAAAAAGTAAGAGAGGTTCAGCATTATACACGGTGCCACGATCTACAGAAAAAGACCGTCGATGCAGACGGGACGTTATGTTTCGAGTCTGCGAACCGCCCCGAGTCGCGACACTTCTACTACGGATAGCAACGAGGACGGCAGTAACTACCCAGATCAGAGAACAGAGGTTCTATCGTTCCCGTCTCCTCGAAGACGCTATCTTTGGCTTCGCTCGTGTTCAAGAGGATGTTCGTGCCGACTCTCCGTTCTGTCAACCGATAACGGACGACGGCAAGCACTTCGTCGAAGTGAAGCGCGCAACGACATCGTCAGCGTTGTCATGTACCTCCTGCACTTCAACCGCAAGCAAGTCGAAGCGTCCTTCCCGAACCTAGACTTACTTTTCCTGCACGAGCTGGCGATGTTCGCAGATGAATACGATATCGCGGGGGTGCTGTCGTCGCAGGTTGATATCTGGTGAGTAGGACAGAGAGAAGTGGAAGACGAGTCGTTCGATAGGAGTAATTTTGAAGGATTGGGAATGTGGTTGTTGGTGGCGTACGTGTTTAAGGTGGGTTGGTTTTCGAAGCTGGTTACAAAGAGGATTATGCTGGAGACGGTGTGAAGCGGGCGGCCGACGGCGAGACTGGCAGGTGGAGATGTATGTCGCCAGGGATGATCGGTGCTTACGTCCCGACCCGCCTGGTTACAGTTCACCAGAGAGTTCCGGAAACGGTTTTAGGTTAGTTAATATCCTTTCTTATTAACATCGTCTCCGAACTAATACAACCATAAAAATAATAGAGAAACTCCGCAAGGGAACGGGTGAGCTTTCTGCTCAGTTCGCCAAGGTAGCGCACCCCTTCGTCAGGAGGCAGTACCTCGAAGAGTACTAATACAGGAAAGGCGGCTATAATATCGCCAAGGTAAAATATTCCTGCGGAAAGCACTCACTTGTCCACCGGGGATTGTGGCACCGCTTCATCTACATGACAGACCTACGCCTCCGTTTGCCGACCGGTTCGGGTATCGGAAGCACGGATGACGCGGCTGGAGGGAGCGTGGCCAGATCCGGGTTTGATATCGATGGCGTTACTGCGGCGCAGATTAAGGGTTCAACGTCGTGCAGTATGAGGTATCAGGTCCAGAGATATCGTGAAGCCGCGGAGCTGTTCAGATGGATATGCAGGGCGGACTGGAAAGGCTCAGCAATACGGCCGAGATGAGAAATACTGATGCGTATGCTTACTTTTGGATCCGGCGAGCGCTGCTAGGAAGCAGATAGCCGGATTTGACTCTAAATAGCTACATTATATTAAAGCGAACTTCGTATATCAATTAGGCTAACTAACCAGAGGTCCCGTCTCCAGAGGGTTAGATCTACAAACAATGTATCTTAAAATGGCAGCTGGCATAGAATTGAGATCATACACTTGAAACTGGTAGAGCTAGTGCAGGTTGAATAACAATAAAAAAAGACATGAGGAGAAAGAAGCCCATCATTTCTTGCAGAACCCGCTCTCAAACGGTGTAAGAAATCACAAAGCCTGGTATAACTCGAGGTATACGACGCACCCCCGACCGTTGACGTTCAAGATGGAGGTTTATAGACACGGTCAAGAAGGTTCACGCAGATACCCGAGAGTTCAGGATAGAATCACGGCTAGAAACTAATTGACATAACGCACGCCTCTTATTGAAAATGCATGCAGACCAATGGAAATCCTCAAATTGTAAATGAAACTTTTTAGGGTGATTTTTCTGCGTATCAATCAGGTGCTACTAATAAAAAACATGTAAGACACGGAACTGTCCGTTCGACGCTGCCACAACTTAGTTATGGGTAAGTTTTATGGGTGGCGCAAAGTAGACTATAGGATGGTTCCTTGAAGGGCCATGTCCGAACGAGCAAGGAAATGGCTCGTAATATCTTAAACCACATTCATATGCAATTCTTCTTTCTATGAATAGCTCCGAGTCTCTATGCAAAATTGCTCTCAGTTTTGCGTCTACAGGGGTATCATTTGGTATCCGGAGTAAAATCATTTCCCGCGCCTGGAAGCCTTTCCGGGTGTTGATCGTAATACACTATCTGCTCGGCCTCCAGCAGCAGTTCCTCGGCTTTAATCCTTCCACTAAACGGAAAGCTTCCTCATCTTATGAAACGCTGTTGGCTTTCGCGACCGCCCTTTGCGAATGCTTTTGGTTCGCTGGGCACGCCGTGCGGCAACCAGAACCCAAAATGTTGTTGCGGTGTTTAGAATTGTCGTCATTCGGGTGAGAATCCTTTCCAGAGGGTTTTGCTCAATCTCGGTCATACCTTCCTTGGAAGGAATTCGTCGAAAGCGTCTGTGAGGCTTCCAAGGAATTTCCGAGGCTAAAATCGTATCCAGGAGCCTGGGCAGCTCTGCGCCGCATCGAACTATCATTGTAGCGAGCCTGTCCCCAAGTGACGTATATTAGCAATAAGTTGATCGCCTTTATTACACTATGCTCAACTTCAGTGAGATATCTTTACCAATCAACATCTTGGCTCACCCACAGCTCGTCAGAGGATTTCATCTCGTACGCCTTGTCCTCGTCTTCCAAAATAAACGAAAAGAACGAAAGGAGGACACTGACTTTCAGTGTTTCCGTAGTCTATGTTCCGAGATCCACCGTATCCGTCAAGCACGAATAAGCCAAGAAACCCTTTGTACCAGTAGTTCAAAAACGTCCCAGATTGCTGACTGGCGGCGGGCACGGTAATACAGGAGACGGAGCATGTCCCTCCACTGTGGTGCTTGTTGTAAGTGTTATGAAGGACACCGATCTCAGCTTTAAGGTCGCACCCATCAATATCGCATTTAGCAAGCTCACTATCGACGACCTGTTGTGCCGCGAAGGCAAGCCCCTTGCATGTTAGGGTCAACGAGAGGCCCCGTTGTGTCGCGAATTATAGTTTCTTGGGTGGCATTCGATACGTCTCCTGCGCGCCGTTATTCTAGGATATAATTGACGTCTATGCTATTGCGGAAGATTAGATCTTCAACTGCCGTTAGGCCAGTAACAGGCTCGGAGTAATGAACAGTGAGAGTGTCCAATTTGCCACCGGAGTTATATTCCGTGTCAATTCATTACGGAGGAAAGATTCGTGCTCAGCGGTCGATAGAGGGGTCGGCTTCCTTTTAACCGTGGGAAGATTCATTTTTGCTAGGGATTGCACTATACCTAGCAGAAATCTACTGTTCCTGTCCTATTGCTTACGCTTCTACTGGCAGAAATGCGATTTTCGTTGACGCGGCCAGTGCGACCTATTGAGTGTCGTGATGACTTTATAGCGTCGGCGAACCGGCCCGAGTAACAGAACCCAAAGGATCGAGTTTACTTGTACACCGCTTTTAAACCCTTCGAGGAGCTTACGATACTCGTTATGAAGCCAGTCTTTCCCAAGGTGAACTCCCTTGTCAAGCCACCGTAGCCTCAGGATTATTAACGAATCACCTTCATGAGCTTTTTCTGCGTTTTCAGTGATCCAGTTTTTTGACTCTGTTCAACATGTCGCTCGGTGCTACTTCCGTGAACCAAAGATCTCGGTTGATGTATTGGATTCTAGAGTAGGAGTAGATGCATTTGGATTTGTCTGGTCCTGTCTTCCGAACTTTACTGTGTCTATGAATTTCGAGTTCTTCAGGCAATACAAAGTGCTCCAGTAAGGGGAAGCAGCTTCAAGAAATCGCCGCCAACCCCCGTGTTCTTTGAGTGCCATGCAATACCCCATGAAGTCGGAATATAAACCCGTTTCCGGATTCGTCGCCGCCACAGACAACTAGATAGTAAGCCTTGCCTTCACTCCTCGACCCGATTTTCAATCGAGACAGGTTCTCCATTAGGGTATCCGCATCCGCGCCGCCAAGTGATCTCTCGCTGTCCTCGTGCTTTATTTTTGTCCCTTCCGGAGTTTGAGCGAGGTCGTGAGCCCGACTGTGACGCCATATTTTGAAGATGCTCTGGTTATGGCAACTGTAAAGTAAGGGTTGCTTCAGGGCCGAACCAAGCTATAACCGCGTTAGGGGAACCCGGATTCAAACTTTTATGCGTTTTCTAATCGCTAGTACTGCTGGAGAAAGTGTTGTTTGATTTGAAGCCTTCTAAAGCTATGTATGACTTGGATATGAAGTAAGAGGAATTGTGAATGATGTTGGATGTAAGTAGTAAAGGAACATCAAACGACACGAATACATCGAGAATTACCCGCAGCGCTATGTATCGACGACCTCGGCCGAGCTCTATAATAAACGGCATACATCGATACGAGGATATTAACATCGTGAAGATTCGTTTTATATAAAATTCCTTTTGTATATAAACGGCAGGATACTGCCCTCGATAAATAGTTTTATTTTTTATACAATTAACAATTTTAATCTTATCCTATATAGTAGTATAACTACATCACAAAAAAAAAAAAAAAAGTAATAGCTATATCCCGCGCCATCTCGAAACGATAATCTAGATCTTAGATAGCAACGTCGCGAAGCTCGTAACGTAGTACGTTCTTAAAGAAATAACTTTATCCTATATCTCACCGCCCGTCGCGCCGTCGCGAGGTATTATGAGCACGCTCGGCTATAGTAGAGTAAATAATCCTAATATTACGCCCGCCGACCCTAATAGAAGATACCTACTATATAGCGCCGAGTATACCCGAGCCATCTAATATCGTATAATAAGCGATTCGCTAATTCTATCCCGCTACTTAAATAGAGTAGCGACTAGCTACTCTAAGAGAGGCGCATACTTATAGAACTACGTATATTAAAGCTCGCCGATACTATCGTAAAATCTAAGACCCCGGATAAGAAGCTTAGTAAAGACGAATAATCTTATTACGATACGGTAATAGTACTTATTACTTCTACGGTAAGAATCGAGTAGATTTATTACTTTAATACTAATAAATGAAAGGTATAGGCCATTTAAATAGCCCTTAAATCTACAAACTTCATAAATAACGAGGCGAATCGGTAAATATTAAAACTTTAACTAATAAATATATATTAGAAAGACGACGATACTATATATACGTATATTAACCGCGTAAAAGATAGTAGGTAAAACTAAAGGCTCTCGACTTAAGACTCTACGATAATTAGCTTATCGAGAATATCTTAAAAGGATTACCTAAGTCGTATAATACCGTATTATCTCTATTACGTTACTAATAGTAGTAGAAGACGTTACGATAAATCTCGAGTAAGTAATAAGCCTACTAAGCTAAGAAGAAGTATATTAGAAGTATAGAAGCTTATATATAATAAATCTAGCGCCGATATAAACCGCGCTAAAAAGAAAAATAGAGTAATAATATAGCCTATATAGTAATAAGAATAGGCGCCAGTAATAAGATACTAGTAATAATATAATACCGATAGTAGTAAAAAGAAGTAGAATATATCGAGATAGTACGGACGCCCTCTAAAAGAGGTTATAGCTACAGAAGATTTAGTAACTATAGTAGCTAGTAGGCGCGCTACCGCGAAGCGTATCGATATAGAAAGTATAGTACTATATATATAGAGAATATAGCTATATATAGTACTACTACCTATAAGCGTTTAATCTTATAATTAACGCTAGTAATAAAGAAGGATTTTAGACCTAGTTTAATTATAGAGATAGCGCCGGCTAATAATATTATTTAATAACGCTAAAAGAACGAGATAGACTCCTTCCGCGCTAGCCCGCCGCTAACCGCTACGCCTATCTATAAAGCTAGAAGGCGCTACCTTAGCCGTAAACTATAAGAAGATAAAACTAAATATAGATAGCCGTAGAATATAAGCGAAATAATATACTTTAGAATAGTATAAGGCGTACCGTACTAGCTTAAATAACGGTTAGTAGTACGCTAATAGCGTAAATAATAATTATATTATAAAATAATAAGAAAATCTCGCGGAGCCGGTATAGCTCGAACTACCTCGCCGCGTATATATAGGAGACAATTACGTCGTTCTAACTACTTATATCGGAAATATACGCCTTAAAGTAATATTAATAGTAAACGCCGAGTCGTCACAATAACCGGCGTCTATTATTATAAAGAATTTAAATAAGCTAAGCTACTATTAGTAGCGTAGTTAGTTAAACGGGGACTAACGTTTAATCTCTCTAATTAAGACGTACTAACGTTTTAATACCATAAACGGGTAAAATCGCTCTTTAAACGCTTAAGTAGGGAAGGATATTCCTAATAGCTATATAGAATAGTAACGAATTACTACAAACTAGCTCGATATATAGCGAATAGGCGCTCATCATAAAAATAGAGCGAACAGCATAGAAATAGTACTAGGCGCTTAGCTATTTAAATAAAATCAATCTTTATCATTTATTATAAGATCTAGGTATAACTATACAGAGAGTACGTATATTTAACGTCCCTATAAGCATATATAATAGGCAAGTATATACCGTTAGGCGCCCGAGCGCTAACGACTCGAGAAACCGCGCCTCTACAAAAGATTTACATAGATATATAGATAGCGCCCCGTAAATAGTAGAGTTTAAAAAATAGTAGTAAATTTAATAATATAGTTAACGATACGACTTAATATAGCTAGATACTTCTATATAGTAATAAGAAGATAATTAATAGATAATAAATAAATAGATTAAGATACAAATTACTAAATACGCCGCAAAGCGCTTTACTCGAGAGGCCACGATTTAATATCATTATACCTATTCTCGTTATTATTATAATAGCGGCGGTAAATATAGCGAGTTAAACGATAATAAATTTAAGAATATACTAGCCTCGTACGGTATTAAGTAGTAGCGGTACGCGCTAAACAATTTAGCTAAAATGAGTAATAGAACGCTTTTTACTAACTATTATAAATAAGGCGCGCGCGGCGCTTTATAATATAGATCTACCGCTTTATCTATAGGGAGAAGCCGCCCGATATATTTATAACTAAAAACATATTACCTATAAAGGTACTTCGCGGTAAGACGCTTTACAAACGTATTAAGGCTATAAACTAGATATTAGTAAACTATACCCGTTCAATACTAATTATATAGATAAAGAATTATTATCCTACTAATAACTCGCTATAAGAGTATAAAAAGAAAATATATAGATTTAAAGGTAATAGTAAGATAGTTAAAGTATATAATCTAACTTACATAAAATATTATAAACCTTTTATTTTATAATAGCCGCCAGATTAAATCTACCGTAATAGATCAAACACGACGATTCTACGCTCGCCGCTTAGAGTAGCTCTTTAACTTCTACTAACGCGGTAGCCTTATTATATATAAATATTAGAGATTTAAATACCATTACCTACGCTTAGGTAATATAATCGCTAGAAAAAGTAGAATAATAGGTAGTAATAAAGAAAGAACTACTCTTACTAAAAAAGTACGGCGTATAGAAACCAATTTATAAATATAAAAAAAATTAAGTAGTAGCGTCTCTACCGCTAAAGTAGATACTTCGCCATAAACAAAACGTTTAGAATAGATCGTTTACTATAAGATAAGACTAGTAGTTTAAGCTATCTATAGGATTAATAAACGACGATATATATTACCAATCGTTAAATTCTCTATAGCCTACGCTATTTTAGCGGTAGCCGCCGCGTTAAATCTTAAGGTACGATATAGAGATATTCCTTTATATTTTTTAAAAAAGATCTAGCGCCTAATCAACAAATAAATATACTTACATCTAAAAAGTATATACTAATATAGAACGATTCTTAACGAACTAACGCACAAAGGCGTAGTATATTACTCATTTTACTAAATTAATATATAGCTACGTATCTCGCTATTAATCTAAAATAGTAAACTTTATAAAATACTAACTAGTATAGGATTATATTAATTACCCTATAACACGGGTATATACTACGGCTTAAGAGATATCGATACGGGAGGCGTTAATATATATTCTCGTATTATCGATAACTACTTATTATTATATATAATAAACTAGCTAATAGATTAAAGAAAAGCTACTTAAACGACTTAATATTAAATAATTTAACGACGCGATATACTTCTTAGGAGCTTAAATTAAGAGAAATCGCCATAAAAGGACGATATACTTATCGTAGGAGGCGTATATCGATAGATTACTTTAACGTTATAGTATATAGAACTACGTAGTCGCGGCGATACTAATAGTTTATATCCCGCGCTACGCCGTCCCGAGGAGAATTAAATCGTTTAGACTAGAGGACTATCGTAGTAAACTTAGAAGAACTTAGTATCTAACGGTTTAGACGCGCCTAGAACAGCCTTCGCTTAGTTAGAATTAGCTACCTTTACTACCTACCTAAGGACTTATAATATACCACGATATAGCGATTACTACGCTATCTACAGAGGACGCGTAAATATAGCCTACGCTTTAGCCCGAGTAGTATTAATAGAGAGATATAGCCTTAGAGATATATAGATAGTAACTTCGCTCGAGCTAAAGATCGCACTCAGTTAGTAGCTACGCCTTTATAATATACGGAAGAGTAGTATCGTTTATATCTCGTAAATAAATTACCGTCGCTATTTTAATAACGGAGGTAGAATATACGGTACTTAGCGCCGCGACTTAGAAGATAGTATAGCTTAGAAAATACTCCGATCGAGTCTACTTATAAACTAATAGACCGGGGCTACTAGCAACGAGAAGATAATTCCCGTTAAATTAAAAATTAATAATATAGGCGCCTACTACCTAGCTATAAACGCGGCTTACAACGTTAATAAACGAACTAAGTACATCGATATTAAATATTATTTTATTAGGAAGAAAATTAAGATTATAAGATCGCGCTAGCGCGCGTCATATTAGCCGATAACGTCGCCATATATTTACTAAACTGCTAGCTTTACCGGCATTCGTTAAACTAAGGTAGGCGCTAAGAGTACGCCCTATCCCAGATCGTAAAGAATAGGGAGGCCTCGGCCCGTAGCGGGTAAGGGAGGCTATTAGATATAAGTAGTAAAGGAACATTAAACGATACGAATATATCGAGAATTGCCCGTAGCGCTATATATCGACCGACCTCGGCCGAGCTCTATAATGAACGGTATGTATTGATGCGAGGATATTAACATCGTGAAGATTCGTTTTATATGGAATTCCTTTTGTATATAAACGGCAGGATACTGCCCTCGATAGATAGTTTTATTCTTCATGCAATTGACAATTTTGATCTTCATCCTACAAATGATGTTTAGTAAGATCTTCAAGTTTGTTGACGTCGATTCGTATGTTCTACCTATTGCTTGCGGAAAAGTGTGAATAGCTCGAGTATCGATGTTATTTTCACTCGCTGAAAGTGAAAACGTTTTGGAAGGTTGCACGAGTCGAGGTTGGGAGCTCGAAGTTTCATGAGAGTTTGCAAGTTTGCAAGTTTGCAAGTTTGCCTCGGAATTCAACTAGTAATTCGCAGTTTTTCTGGATGGTGTGACTGTAGAAAGTATCCAGAATAATTACCTTGAGTTGCATATTTTGACTGTAATTACACGGTTACTCTAGCGGCTGTTGCCGCATTTGTTGCAAAAACCTACGGTTGTGTGCTGTAATTCCAATTTGTCTTTCGCGGAGTTTACTGATACACTTATAACAACAGTCAACTTGATGTTACAGATCAAGGTTTGTCTCGATAGGGTTTAACAACTCAAGGTTACTGCTTCAACACCTCGACTGAATAGCGATTTGTATTTCTTTGCTGGATAATCGCGAGACGCCCCGGGACTGATGGCCATATCTTCATTCTAGCGCACTCCAAGACATACCAGAGGCAAATCTTTCGCGTTACATGACAAGCAACTATCGGCAATATAGAAATTTCGCAAGTTGTCCAAGCCGCTTTGGCAACGTAGTGCAGGGCTAGGCTGAGTCACTTTAGTATGTGTCGTGCTACCACATTAAAGTTGTTTTTGTGGTTACCTTTTCTACAACTGCCTTGAGTCCTGATCTTCACAGGTTTAGTATTGACCAGCTCCAGTGAGAGATTTCTTTATGCAACCAAACTCGCCGCCGTACATAATAGCTCACTAGGGGTACTAGGGAATATTCTTCAGATCCATCGTATTGACAGCACGGCTTGGCATCAATATTCAGATTCGTGTACAACGCTGAGATCTCAAAGGTTCCTGAAATATACAAAATATTTCTTCCAAAGTGATCTCGTAATGTAACGGCCTTGATGAGACACTTCAAACTACGATGCAAGATAACGCATATCTCATGGATATGACGCAAATTAAACCAACGGCGCTAACATCACACAGAGCAGCTCTCCTCGTTTACTCTAGACAAGCTTTCTTCTCGTCTGCCCAGCCTTCGCTCTCGTCTTTATCCATCCTCACAAATACAAATCAATCAAGATGGCAATCGCGGCTAAGGCAGCGCCAAACCATAGAGCTGCTCTATAACCTTTGACAGTACCTTGAATGTCACTACCACCAATCTGAAGACTAGACGATCCGCTTCCCACGTAAACTCTACTGTTCCAGCAAAGCCCAACCAATACTTGTCCATAGAGCTGTAGCGCAGCGACCAAGCTACCGCAAGCCCTTGTTCGTGCTCTGGACGCTGTTGCAAGCGATGATCTGCGCTGCTGTAAGATGAGATCAGGGCACAAGCACATCAACACAACGCTCCAGAATGATGAGAACCAGTAGTTCTGTTGTATTGGCATAATTGCTAGAAGAATGCTCGCTGCTAACGTCCCATGCTACCAAATGCGAGCAACCACTGTGGTGAAACACGTCGGATGAGGTAGGAGGAGAGCAGGGCGGTAGAGATACCGCAGACGAGACCGGGGAGGAATGCGAGGGAGTATTTTAGGACCGTGAAGTGGCGTATGAGCTGAAGCACGCGGTCAGGTACCACAGGCGATGCGAAAGACATGAAGCTGAAAAGTGAGACTAAGATAACGGCGGAGAAAGTAGAAGAGGCCAGATGTGCATTGGAAAGAATGGGTTTGGAGTCCGGTGGGAGTGGTAGGCAAGGACGGTGAAGAAGAGAATGGATACTCCTAACATGGCCGGAATGTAAGGCTGACTCCAGGTAACGAGCGGCGCTTGTCTGTTGAGAACATACTGATTAGCATCGCGATCTTCTGGGTGAAATTGGTCATATGAGGTAGAGAACTTTTGGAGGCTTACATCCACACAAAGCTAAACATCATGAGCGCTACGAAGCCCAGCGCGGCGCCAGCCAGTCCATCCTTTCTTTCTCTTGGTCCAAGTAAACGTACTCCTCCTTAGGGACAGCCCACCATACAAGGAAAATTGAACGACGCCTAAAAACCCTAAGAATACGAACATCCATTTCCACGGCGTAAACCGCGTGAATATTCCCGCGATCACGTATCCCAGCCAGCCACCGACCGGCGCACCAGCACCGAAAAAGCCTAAACTAAGATTACGAGCTTTTCCGGGCGGGAAATTTATCCCTATTATCGCAACAGCATTGGGAACCAACAATCCACCGCCTATTCCGGTTAAAGCACGGCATACAGCAAAGGCAATAGGTGATTTACAAAGCGCGTTTGCAAAGTGAACAGCGTCCAGATAATACCGCCGGCGACGAGCGTGTTCTTGTGACAAAACGGGACCCATGCGCCCAGACACCGTTACGATAGCTCCTTGTGTGAGAGGATAAGAGGATACTATCCATACGGATTGGGCGAGGGAAGCAATGCCAAGGGCACGAGATATGGCAAAGGTGCTGCCGAAGACGCAGGAGAAGGATGTTATTTGGATGAAGTTTGAAGTAACGAGGAGGGTAGAGACAAGGAAGGATTTACGGTTAGACAGAGAGCGGCAGGTTTGGTTGCAATTATGGGAGGAGGTGCTGGCGCAATGGACTGCACTGCTTGAGCATGAGCGGAGAGGGTACGGGATATGGTCAGTGTGTCCATCTTAACTGATGAGTCTCGGGTACACCGATGCTCAAAATGGAATACAGATGCAAGTTATTTCAAGAGGGTATGGCTGTGCTAGAGAGAAGATCAATTGACGAGATTGATTGCTTCCTCGACCTCTGTCAGAGATAGGGCTGCTTTATATGTTCGTCTATCCGGCAGATACTAGTAATTTTATCAGTCCAGTTTCACCAGGCACTAAGGGAGCTCTTTCGAACTGCTTAGAGTGGGTCAGTTAATCGGGTTGCCGCCGTCTCGGGGCTAGACCGCCTTCTAGTGAGGTTCTTACATACGTGGTCGTACGCTATCTATGGAGGTCTTAATTTCATATTGGTAATCAAGCCATCAAACGCTTGTTAAATCTGATGGCAGGAGATCGTAGATTAGGCTATCGTTTCGTGCCATGTACTCTAGTTGACGATACCACGCGCCAGAGAGGCGTAAAGCGTATTACTGACGTTCAGATCTACACATTTTTATTAACTGGAATATCGATTATCCGTTCCACTCAGAGCTCTAGGAGCGGCGATCTTTGTATGGCGGAGCTTTTCGAATAGATTCATTCCGTAATCTTTCAACTACATGTATACATCTCGAGGGCAATCATCTTGAAAACAGAGATCGTAACCTTTAACGTTCGGCCTGCGAATTGTATTAGTTACCATAACAAAAGAGTCACAATGGCGCTATTGCTATCTTGAAGCTTTGTTGGCTAGATGCGGAAGTGTTGAGGTTATCATTGCGGTGGATCGACGTCGGTTTTTGCGGGATTAGAAATCTTCTCCGGTGGAGTTCAACCGGTGGGTTCGATCTGCTGGATGATCGTGACGATAAACAACCACCGTTTTAATTTAGACCCCACATTTCTACCATCGGATCTTGGTCCCTCTGCGCAATCACCTTCACCAGCTGCCGTTAAGCTTTATCGTGTTATAATAAGAACGAGAATGACGCGAATTCACGGGATTTGAAACGAAGAATATTATTGGCTGTAAATATGACGAGGTAATTTTTAGCGAGCAGATTTGTCCAGAAGCTCTGTCCAGTAAAAACGGCATCTCTTTGACTTATAGCGCAACCCTTGTTCTCATTAATCTTAGCTCAGGTAATTCGCATCTTTGCTAAACCATAGCGATTTCGTGGAATAAAAGTATATACAGAAGTGATGTCCTTCGTTCCAGAACGACAGGATGACAAAACGTTGAGTTAAGTAATCTTCGGAATTTTATATGGCATTTGGCGGACTTGGGATAAACATGAACCAGATCGTATTTTCGCGATACCAGAGGTGACAGTTCAGTGCCCGAAGTATTCAACTTATATGCGGCTAATATAAACTGTTAAAATAGCGAGAAAATGAAATATATAAATAAACACAGAAGAACCCCGGTGTTCAGGATCTAGACTTTATTGGCTTGTTACGCATCAGTAATGAACATCTGTTGTCGTATAGATAATTGTGAGCATACTTTAACCCGCAAACCTCCGGTATATCAGGCGCGACCGGGGATTGAAATATTCTAGAGTGATTTTATCAGATTATATCCGATACATATTATCGCAAATCCTCTGGTATATTATCCATTCTGATAACCCATAAGTATACATCTGCCGTCCCCTCACTATGTGAACATAAGTAGTGCTTGATGCATAAACACCTTTCGAACAGTTTTTGTTGGGGAATTATTGACATTTGGAGGCATCTGCTGTTCTTTAGCAGGCGCTAATGTCGCCGGGGCTGCGTTCGAACCCCCGCTAATTTAAAGCTGTAGTCCTCGCTATGGGAGCCCTTGCGAACTTTGGTGCCTTCCCGAACCGCGGAATAGCTGATCGCAATATCTAAATCTCAGAATTGTGAACCGATTTGGATTTGAAACCGTTGTTTATATCTTGTATATGAGCGAGTTCATGCATGAACCCTTTCTTCCTCAGCTGTAATCAATAGAACTATATCATGATGCGTGCCTGATTGTTTCGCTGATAGGTAGCCGTCGGGATCAAAATAAAAATGCGGGCCTTCTAGAAGTTTTGCTTGAAGATAAAAGATTCATGATCAATGCGCCAAGTGATACAATGGTACCGGTGAGCATGCATATGCGAAACATTGCTTTAGCTTCCTTCATGAATTTCCCTCAGGAATTAGGAATTACTATACACGGCAGATGATTCTATGATACTACTCCATGCGCTATAAGAAGACTTGCAATTCCTTCATATCAATCTGCATCAGCAAGAGCATTAGACTTTGTTGTGTATCATCCAACTAATCTACCCTCTCTTCCGCTAAGTGCAAATATATTTGCCGTCCATTCTTTTCACTAAGCACATTCTTTAAATCCCCCGAAGTTACAAAAGCCCAAAATGAAGTTCACCGCTATCCTCCTTATCTCCGCCGTAACCTCCACCATCGCCGCTCCCGTCGAGACAAATTCCAATGAAGTAGCGAAGCGTGGTTCTTTCTTCAAAGGCATGGGCCGCACGGTCGCCGTCAACGCCGTCGGCGGTGCTACCATCGCCACCACATTCAAGGTTATCGAAAAAATAAGCGAACACCGTCATAAAGAACAGACCCAACACCAGAAGCGCGACCCGAAGAACAGGGGCATCATCTCGACAATGATCCACAGCTTCGCCGGAGGTGTCGGCACGGGAGCCGGTTTCGCGACGGTAAACAAGTTCATGGAGCACCACGAGCGGAAGAAGCTCGAGAACGAGAAGGAGAAGTGGGAGCAAGAGAAGGCAGATTGGGCGAAGGCGCACCCGAACAACAACTCGAAGCGTGATGTCGAGGAGCGGAGTATCGGCGGAGCCGTGGCTCAGGGCTTCGCCGGGGGCATCGGCGCTGGAATCGGCTTCAGCGCAATTAACAAACTCATGCATCACGGTCAATAATAGGCGATGATCCTCGCAGAGCAAACTGCTTGATCTTCCATACCGACAAACCGACAACAATTGACCTGGCTTTCAAATTTCTTTCTATTATTGGGTTACTTCATGGCGTATAATGTTTTCTATTCTAGACTGGGACCTTTGTACTATACCATATCTCGTAATTTCGGAGTAATAAAGGTTGTAATGGTTGCCTTGAGAAAAAATCGTTTTCGCACTAATGCAATAGTAAGGCGATAAACTTCGAGTTCTGTCATATTATAGTTGTGAATGTTATTAAAGACGTCGTTTGCATGAAATCGTTTACAATTTAAAAGATTTGTATTTCAAGAAGTAATATCAAGCGTATCGTGCCTCTTGCCTTATCGGCGTGATTGCATAAGTCAACTATTTTACGATAGTTATGCAGGCCCCGCCTAATTGATGAGACCAATTGTTAACTACAATAATCGTGATACTACATGCCTATAATACTATCGGAGACAGGATCCTATTCCTTAATCCAGACGTTTCCAAACCTGCTAATGACTACGACCATTGGTAGCGGTCAGGATCCTAAAGATCAAGCACTATGGGGGTTTGAAAAAAATCTGTATTCGAAAACAAAATACTTTTATCTAACCTAACCTTTCTCGCTCTTCTATGCTTAAGTACATTCTAGATTCTATAGTATAAACGAATAAACAAAATATGATAAAAATGATTCGGCCGCTGAACACTAAGATGGAAGGAACATCGTAAATCTCTGAAATATGTGGCTGCTATAAAGCTCCCGATCTATATTTCACTCACACGCTAGCGGAGGCTTAAAATCCGCGGCACAAATGCTCCTGATCTTATCGTTATGCGGGCCTAATATAATATCACATTCAGTTTAGTAAAGGATTATAGCTGAAAATAATACTTGTATTCTCGCGATTAATCAAGAGACTTACCGTTCTTGCTCATCTCAGCATTCCTGCCTCCTGTCCGCATCGAAGGCGAAGCTCTGGCAATTCCAGTCCATGTAGAAAATACAGAGGCAGTTTTAACCTTGAAGCTGCTCATTTTATCGGCCATGCCCGCGCGGAAGTTGGTGCAGGACATCGGCTGATCATAACGCTCCTTGTAGCCACGGAAACCTTCGTTGGTCCAGGTATCGACGTAGCAATAGTCGGAGTCTCGCTCAACGAGGGTAGAGAGTGTGCCGTTTGTTTCGGCAGAGGGGAGAGCCGCGCTGGAGGCGACGGAGATGAGGCCGAGAGTGGCGACGAGGGAGGAGGCGGAGAAATGCATTTTCGTTGAGTTGTGCAAAAGAGGTTAAACGGTTATATGAAGATTTCAGGAACGTGTGGGGAAGGCGATTGGAGTAGATCTCGATATCGAAATTGGAAAATTTTTTGAGGGTGATTGGAATGCTGGACTCTGTGTTGTAGATGTTGTTGATGATGATTAATAGCAGAAAGAAGAGACTTAGACGTCCATTGAGAGCTCTTTATATAATCATCGAGGAGATAATATCGCTAGAAGCATTTTATTTTATTTTCTTCCTTTTCGATAGCTTGCTCATGAACAATAGAACGTTGTTGCTGTATGAAGTCGTGATTCTTGATATCATGATCGTAACCAATGCACGATCGTGAAAACACCGCTCGGCGGTGTCTCGGAAGTCCCGCGACGTGCTAGACTGTACTTTCTGCATGCAGTAGGGCTGTGGCTTATCCAGGAACTCTTTCTAGAACCTCGTCCGGAAAACACCAGAAGATAGGTGCTATGATAGCTAGCTTGTTTACTCAAATCTCAAAATACTGCATTACCTCAGAGCGCTTGCCGGTTGAATTACGGAGGAGAGCTCAAGGGAGTTTATGGAACGGCCCCGCCAGCCGCGAACAACTCGGATAGTGTCTAAGCCAAGAGCTGAATGCATCTGTCGCTTGGCGATTACCAAGGCGCAAAACATTGCCTCAAATGGATCAGACCTTTTTGCACAGCATCATGTTCTATCAATCAGTGGATACCAGAAAGCTGTTAGATAGATGTTGGCTCCAGCACCGTGAGCCTCAATGGTATGATAATAAAATTCACAGATTCGTCTGTGTAAAACATACAACCAAGGAACAAATACGCGAAAGGACTGGCCAACAGGATCCACGAGTTATTGTGTTTTTTGTGGATTATTGATCCTCCTTCCGCCAATGCGTGGCTGCCGGGGTCTGACATGCATAGGCATTTCCATCTCGCCAAGGTAATAACAGGACCTGATATAGCCTTGGCTCGTTTGGGCTGATCGAGACTCACATCGTGCGTAAAATCTCGTTATAAAATTGTAAGAAAGCAGGCTGTGTTTGCATACGACCCCGGCCCTTTGTGCGTCGCGTTTTTGGCCCTTCTAGCGGAGTGGATCGGATTATATAGATATCATCTGAGTTTACCTCCGATGAGATATCAGCACTTCTAATTCGGATCATCAAGTATGTAATATTGCGCTTTCTAAGTATGGAATGAACTAGCTTCATGATACGTAATACTCTGACGGTTCAAGAGTCTTTTCCAAATTTATCGCGAACGGATATTGCGGTCCGGAACTTATTTTGCGTTGTATGAATAATAATAACTTTTCGATGAATTGAAGATGATAGATACAAACTGAATGCTATGATGAACAGTACATGCAAGGCAAAAAGGTTTTAAAATACAACTAATTACAGCAATCTGGGAGACAATGGGAAAGTGCAATTTGGTCATTTACAATGTCGGTCTGGCAGAATCAATGAGTGATACATTTCGGATGTAAATTGCAGGTAACAAAAATCAAAGCAAAACCAAAGAAAACGAAAATTGAACAGCAAACGGTTAGGAACTAGATGCATCAAAGAGGTCAAATACAGATGTTACATTCTTTTTGTGGAAGTTTTGTTTGTTGAGATATTGGAAACGGATGCAAGAGACTTGAGACTTGTCAACGAAGGGTGCGAGCGTAGCTTTGTGCTCAATCTCCCCGAGAAACCAGCGAAGAGAAAAGGCGGCGGATGATCACTATGCTCTTCCGGGTGTGAGAAAAGTCACCCGGAGCTGGCGTCGAACGTCTCAGTCTTGAAAGTATTTTCGTTAGTGTCGAAGATCACAGTGGTGCCGTGGGGAACACTAGGAGTGGATCTGCTGAACTGCAGGCTCTTCGAGCGTCCTCTGTTTTTGAAAACGTTAGTATTGTTTTTCCAACAATCCCGTATATATTTATGCCGACGATTATACAACTTACCATTCTGTACGCCGATAGTGGCATTCGCTCCGCTGTCGCTGATGGTGTAGTACTTGCAGGTGACGATGCCGGGAGTTTCCTGGAGAATTTAATCTGGAAGTGATAGTACTCGTGCTGGGCCCTGAAGCGGCTGAGGTAGTATTCGAACGTGACGCTCTCTTTCCAGCGTCCCGGTGGTAGTCTCGTAGAAGATACCCTGCTCTGTGTCCTTGTAAATGTACAGGTCTTCCCAGAAGGCGAGGATGGCGGTCTTGAACCTGGAGGTCGGGAGGTCTTCGGTGTTGTAGCGTTGGACATATCGGAGGAGCCTTCGGGAGGAGTTCAAGAACCTATCGGATATATTCTGTTAGTATTGAAGATAAAGATGGAATATCATGAGAAAGCGGAGGAACTTACGCCGTTGGTGCTGACACCGATGCGCTTCGATTCTTTGCCGTAGAGAGAAATGGGGAACGGAAGATCGATGAAGTATACGGAGTCGTCGTAGTTATCCTGGCGCCCTGTAGGTTACCAACAATGGCCACCGGGTTCCTCAGCAGTACCTTCGGGGTTCGGGCTCGGCTTCAGGCTCCGCCGGAGGTGCAGCCTGCTCCCCGCATTTCGGTGGACGAGTGCGGGTACACATGATCTAGCAGATCTTTGTCGGCTTCGGTAAAGTCATCGCGGCCAGTCGCGATTTCCTCACCGGCGTCCGTCAGAAACTCTTTGGGAGTATGTTCTTGCATGAACGAGCCTTGCTCCGAACCGCCGAACGGCTTGAGATTGGCTTGCAGGTCAACCTGGTAGTTGACCCTGCTGCTAAGCCCGCCGAGGGCTTCATCCAGCTTGCTCTTGTAGGCGTCGACGTAAGCTTGGTTCCAGTTGAACTCGTCCAAGGGTTTGGGGACTTCCCCGGCAAGGCCGATGATATGGCCGACCAGGTGGGTGACCTGAGGCGACCACTGCTGAGCAGCATCGTTTTCATCCCCGAGCGCGGTTGCGACGTAGCCGACGTTGGTCGAAGGCGTGTCTTCACCGGCAATCTGGGCAATGGCGGCGCAGTCGGTACCAACCCAAGAGTAAAGAGGCTTCTCCGCATCGAAGGAGACGCGAACTTCAGCAGCGCCATCGGCTACCTTCTCGAAGTGGATGTTCGCGACCTGAGCGACGTGACTAGCTGCTTGAACGAACCTCTCTTGTTGGAGGTCCGATCCGCCGAGGAATTTAATCTTCAGCGTCTTGCCCGCTGCCAATACTTCTCGTTCTTGGAACTCTGGTCGGCCCGCTCAGCGTCTGCGACGGCCTTCCAGCGCTCATCAGTGATCTCGAGGCATTGCACCTCAGTACTTGCTTAAGATCAACGTTCGGTTGCTGCTGGGGCTGGGAAGGGGCACCTTCAGTCTTCGGCTTAGCGTCACCGGCGGCGCCAGTGTTTGCCGTGTCCTCAGCGCTAGGTGCCAACTCGGGGTGTTGAGCGATGATACCCGCGGCGATGGAACCGGAGTCTAAGCCGCCGTTGTTGGACGGTGGCGGGCGCGACCAGGTGCCGACGCCGTAGCCGTCGCAGTGCAACTTCCAGGTCGTCGGTAGTTCACGATCCGGGCCCAGTCGGGAGTCATGTACAGCGTGCTAGGGCCACGCTGGATGGTCTTGAGCAGACCCATCTTTCCGGGAGCCGGGCGGAGGTTCTTGAGACCTCCAAGAACCTTGAGAAGGGCGGTCATGTAGATATACACGATCTCCCGACCGAGGCACTCATGCGGTCCGTGGCCAAACTGCAGCTCTTGCTCCTTGGGGCGGTCGATATCAAACTGCATAGCATTGGCGTTGACGGATGGGTCGCGGCTGGCGCGGGCGAGCCACAACGCCAAAGTATCGCCGGCCTTGACTTCGTTGTACCGATAGTGGTATCTTCCTTGGCCATACGGACCATGAACTGGTTGTTGGCTAGGCGGTGGCCCTCGACGGCGTACTTGCGCAGCTGCTCGTCGGCGGAGTCGCTGTCCTCAGCCGCCAGCTTCTGGATTCGGTCCAGATGGACAAGTCGCTTCGTTGAGGAAATAGTTGAGCGTCCTCGCGAGCTATAGTACCGCACAATTAGCAATCGTTGAACAGCAAAAATTTACAGAGATTTACTTACAGCCGTTTGGGAAATTCCCACGGATCCGGAAGCCGTGACGAAGAGCTGCTCGGCAGCCTCGTCGACGCTAAGGCCAGCCATCAAGAGATCCTCAGCGACATGCTCACCGAACCAACGGAGACCACCTCGCGAGGTTCATAGCCAGAGATGTAGGTGCTAGGCTTGAACCACGAGGTGACCTTGGTGAGAACACCTTTCGGTCCGCTCCCGTCTTGGAGCGACATTGGCAACCATCTTGCGGGTGCTTTCCTGGAGAGTCTTTGCGGCATCTTGCGCCTTGAAGCGACGGCCCCAAAGGGTGGCGGCGTCCTCGGCTGCTGGAGGTACCATTCACGGAACTCCAGGAGGTTATTGTACAGCTGCTGCTCGGTCATACTACCCTTAGGGTTCTCTTCGGTGATAAGATCAAGGGAGCAAAGGTCGGCGAAGAAGCGGGTAGTGCAAGGAATGGAGACGCTGGAACGAGGAATCCAATTAGCTCTTGTCTTTGAAGAATTTCTGACAGATTTACTTACTCTCTGACAACGTCGAACTGGTAGACATTCTTGCCCAACCCGAACATATCTTCGTGCAGGCAATCCCTGGCCGTGTTAACCAAGAACTCGAAGTAAAGCTTCTTAGCACCTTGGGTGCCGAAGAAAGCCTCGCCGAGGATGTTGCGCGTGTTGGTGTTAGCAGGGGTATCGCCAGCTCCGGCCAGTTGGCGTAATCGCGCTTGGATCCTGGCCAAAGGTTGGCGAACGGCTTCGTGGTAGTAACAATGAACTTCCTCTTATCCTCTGTGATCTCCCTGATCGCATTCGGATCAGTGATGAGGAGCTTCCTACCCGGAGGCTTAGATCATCTTCAGTGTACTGATCGTACGTGCCGTTCCTCTTAGCGATGCTCCTGTTGGCGTCCTTGGTGAAGAACGGCATCATGACGTGGAGAGAATTGTAAGGGAACCAGCCGGGACGGCGCGCTGGACGAGCTTGTACAGCATCGAGCCACCGAGCACTTTGTAGTCCTGCTGGACCTCAGCCATACCCCACGCGGTCAAGCTTTGACGGTGTAGTCCTATGAAATATCCAAATTAGCAATTGCGGAGCGTTTCGGAGTTTTGATTATATCGACATACATGAGTATAGAAGCGATCGGAGCGGACGAGCGTGATGCATCCGAGACGACGGCACGGCTGAGAGTGTACGGAAGAGAGCCAGTGGATCCCGGGTCGATGCGTGGCTTGACATCCTCAATCATGAGACCAGGGTAGAGTTCGACCATGTCGGGGGAGTCGTAGAGACTCTTCAGGAGGTACTGGATCTCCATGTCGGAGTCATCTCCTCGAAGGTGTCGTAGGTCTTCAGGTTGAAGAACTGCGGAACTCGTTCAAGAAGCCATACCTAAAGGATCGCGTGTCAGCCAACGAGTGGATGATAAATACCGGATGTGCAATACCTACCCCATTTACGAGCCTGCATGATTCCTAGGACTTCGATAACTTTCAAGGCCTTGGGGATTGTGCGCGTCCAAAGCGGCCGGCGTGATCCTCGATACTTTCCTTGAAGATTCGGACGAGATCTTCGTCCTTGAACTTGCCATCCTGGCCACGCTGGAGACCGTCGAAGGTACGTTTGCTCGGATCGGGATCGATGCTGTGCTCGAAGCGGAGGAGACCGTCATCAGTTCCTGGAGCGGCGGAAACGATTAGCATCGAACAAGATTAAGGAGTAGTGAGAGGCGAAAAACATACCTGAGGCGTAAGCTCGCTCAACGGCTTATCAAGACCTTCGGGAAGAGCGACGTGAGGAAATCGTTGAGCCACTTCTCATCCTTCTGAGAAATGACCGAATGGAAGCGTACAGCAAGTTGAATTCTGCGGAGACTTGATTTCCGCAGCCGCGCTCGACGGTTCGGCCGAGAGGACCAGTGTCCTTGTTAATTTCGAGACGCGGGTCGATGGTCCAGTCGGAAAGATGGTCAGCGTTGTTGATGTTTTGAGGGCGCGGAGGTAATCGTGCAGGGAGATGTTCATGTAAAGACCTCCAACGATGAGGCGGCAGTTTGGAACAAGTCTCGTCTGCCTCTTGAGATCCTCCTCCGTATTACCGCGGAGGGTGAAAGCGATCGTTCTCGTTGATGGTGAGGAGCATGTTTGCACAGTAGTTATGGAAGCGGGAGTAAAAGACGAGCATGACGTTGACACCGGCGGGCTGGCCGAGCAGGCGCTTCTCGTGAAAGGTATCCGGCTTAAGCATTCCCTTTGAAAGGTACGGATCTTCTCCTGGTCTGCTACGGAGGAGCCGTAGAGAGGGGCGAGATCGAGATAGACGAGGTATCGGAGACATTGGAGTCGAGGCGGTTGGTACGGAAAATATCATGGACTGGGGAAAGTCAGCGTTAAGAAACAGCTTTGATTAGTATGAAACTTGAAGGAGTAGGTTACTCACTAATAATGCTAGCGTGGTAGAAAACGACGGCAGACAAGCCGGTCGGGTTCTCAGTGAAACCGGCGTCTCCATCAGGACGAGCGAGGAGGACTAGAGATTATGTAAGCAAGAGAGTCCTATAATAAGAGGCTTAAGGGGTACCTACGATCGAAGAGGACACCAGGATCAGGCCTGATGCCGTGAAGCGCGGTCGCGCTGCGGACACTCTTTGCGTATGCGGTACCAGCCTTTCCGAGTTCAGGGAAGAGAGCGTTGTTATGGCTACCGTCAGCTTGCCTGTACTTATACTTCTGACCCATGAAGCTGACGGGCGGGTGCGGCAAGCTGTCCCAGAGCGTCTCGATCATGGCTGCGGTAATCTTCTGGCGAACCTTGGAGGTGGCGGGGAGGGTAGCGGCAAGGGAAACAAGCTTCTCGGTCGCGAGTTGCTTATCGTCAACGGCTTCCCCTTAGAGAAGGCGACTTCGACCAACGTGGCAATGTTCCTGGGATTTTGTTACCGAGCGCTTTGAGGTCCGCACCGATGCGCCGGAGAAGAAACCGGCGAGCTTGGAACTCCCTTCGCCGGTGAGAATGGAGATGGGCCAGACGGATGAAAGCTTAGAGAACGCAACGCCGGCGGCGCCTCCGATGGTACTGGCTAATTTCTTAGCCGCCCAGACAATGGCTGATTGCACAATCCGGAACTGCCGCTTGAAAGCGCGTGGGATGAGACGGGCAATAGCGCCCTTGATGTTACTGGCGAAGTTCCCAACGCCATTGCCCAGATGGATGAAATTTTCGATAGCAGGTTGAAGGGCTTGCTGAGTAGCGAGGAGAGGTATCCCCGTAGTTTTTCGAGAAGAATAGGGCGAGAGCGGTGCCGAGCAACGCGAAGAAGGCGATCGGGTTTTTGGAGGCGAAGACGCGACCGACGTGCAGCACCTTTTGAACTGTTCGTAGACTGAAGCGGGCGTAAGACGCGGGGTTGATCATGTGTCCAAGCTTACCCAGCACGACCGCGGAACGGCCGATTGGGTTCGGGATTTCGCCTAATCGGTGCCGACCGAGGTCCCGGTTGAGAACCTGAACTGTGTGTTCGGGGTTTACCGCCGCCACTACCGACTCCGAAACTTCGGACAGCAGTTTGCCTAGTTTTGGACTTGTCCTTCCATCTTTCCTTTTGCTGCGTTTGCTGCCGCTTTAAGCTGTCCTTGTTCTCTTCAGCCCAGTCGAACCAACCCATCACGTGTAATGATGATGTTCTTGTAAATAAAATAAGTGCTCCCTAGTGGCGTTAGGTAGAGGTGAGGCTTTATATTTCAGAGTACTAATGCCTCTAGAGGGGGATATGTAGAGGATATGTGAGAGAGTTCAATTGAGACAACAGGCGGAATTGAAGTCCTTTGTGCAGCCAGAGCTTGCTATATTTATGGTTCCGTTCATTTCAACCCTTTACACCAAGTGACCGTATGAGAAACTCAAAGAACGCGTTGTCGGAGAGATAGCGTAACCCCCGCTCCCGATTGATGGACTGGTGTCCAAGGGAATTCAATTCATCTACACAGCTTTCCTAGGGGAAACCCGAGTTACGGAAATTGGCGCATGTCGATATCCAGCCATTGATCAACGAGCTTCATTGCGTTATCGTCGAATTACTCCTTTCTCATTTACCGTGTATTTCTCTTTCTTTTTCGCCACGTGCCAGTGCTGCAGCGTCTCGCGTCACCGATACCTGTTCATGTCCAAGAAAAACTTGGCAAGCTCGCTGTTAGCCTGTAGTTCCATGTCGTATGAGCCTGGTCGTACAAGTTAGCTGGCTAGGGCCCGGCTCTTTGTGTTATCTTCACTATTTACATATCTCGATTATGATACTTCATCTCTGTTCGGGAGTACAAGTGCGGATTCGCCGCTACAAATGTCCTGTTAGATTGGAGGTTGCCTAATGCATTGCGCCCAAATAGAAAAGAAATAAACAATGATAAGCAAGCCGAAGGAAATAGTCGCGCGATATCCCAGCTCGTAATCCCAATTATCCAGCTGCAGGATTGTGCAAACGACCCTAGTACCGAATTGAGTGAGCGGGTAAGAAGAAAAAAAAAAAAGTAAGGGCTTAGTCCGTGAGAGAGTGTGTAATGCCTTTGCAACTTTACTATGGTCAGCGATTGTATATTTTCACGTTCATTCATTCATTCTTTCCCCTGCCAGCGACCAAGCTCAGACGAGGAAGGTTGTGTATCCAATCACGATAGGGAAGTATCACAAGTAATTTTAAAACTCTAAAAGCATTATAAAAGGCACTGATATCTGATTAGTTATTTCGCCTTAGCTCCGTAGCATAGATCAGAGATCAAGAGAGACACATTAGTATGGAGGTCAAACTCAAAATCTAGCCAACCATCACCGCCGGAGGAATCGACGCCCTTATCGATGCATCGCCTCTTCGCCGTGCATGGATAGTAGATCTTACAGTATATCATAATGCAGCGCAAGACACTACGGCTTGAGAGGATTATGGACAGAAATAGAAGACAGTATAGTGTTCTGCACAGTTTTCATTTCTGATCCCTGATCAAATTTTCTTTCAGCTTGGAGTGAGGGTTTTTTATACAAGGTACTTGATTGCCGACTGGGGCGTCTCCCTGTTTCTGGAAAGTAACTGACTGGGGTTTTATCAAAAGGGTGTTAGAGCCATATTATTATCCCCCCGCTTCGTCCAACCCCAAGGGATATAGCTTGTTAGAGGAGCGCAATCCTAGCGTTTTCTCTACTAGTAGTGGCGATCCTGTTCCTTTTCAGCTGGAATCCATTCATAACAACCCCACTTTAAAGACGAAAAGGGTATGAAAGGAATTTAAGCTCAAAACGAACGTAATAAGAAGATTTGTAGTATGGACGGCCGCGGAAAAAGTGGGCCGCTCGAAACTTTTTTCTTAATAAATTATTTGCTTTTTTCGATTCTAATTACAGTTATTCCAACATGATTGATTGTGTCTTGCCTTGGCTAATCTCGTCTCTTACCGTCCCAGCGGAGCGTTGACCCCCTCCCGAGTCCCTCCCTTCCTTCCGCCCACCTTCTTGATAGGCAATCGCGCGATACATTGTCTCGATTGCAGCTAGTGATTGTATCGCTAAAAAGAATGGCCGCGATTGGCCAATCCCACGAAGGATAGACGACAAAAAAACCGATCTCATGCATGTCGATTCGAATCGAGCTCATTTTTCCATCATCCCTACTTTGAGCACTAGCCCTAGCAGCTGTCAATCAAGTTAATTTCAAAATGTTTGTCAAATTTTCCTGTAATTTTAACTATTTACAGCCAGTCAGAGCAAGTTTTTACCCCCCTTGTTTATGCCTTCGGTAGTCTGGAACGTCAGATTGGCTGCGATGCCTAAGTTACGACCAAATTCTACCGAGACATGAGACATGGGCCTTAGACCTAAAGCAGGGTATGATAGAAAGAAAAAAAAATAAAGAAAAAGGAAAAATATGTACCGATATACTTCTTAGATTGACTTTTGGCGATACCCAGATGTATATGCAATGGCTCGGAAGTTGTTGACTTTTCCGTGATCAACCTAGTGTTGCTAGTACGCGAGACGCTCTTTCCCAGCCATGCATCTTTCTCGCAAAGATATGTAATCGTAACCAACCCCGTTACTTAGAACTACCTATTGCAAGCATTCTTCGTGATCATACAAAACACACTACCTAATCTGCCGTAGGAGATTCCGGAAAGAAGGCAGTCCTTAGCATTTATTCTCTCATACTGGATGAAAACGAAAAGAAAGAGGGAAAAGTCCAATCTATTTCGAGTAGGCGTGTCACAAAGTGGAAGCACTCGAGATAACAAAGAAAAGACTTCCCTCGAAGGGAACTTTAATTTTTTTTTCACATTTTTGTTAGGTGTTGAATCTACCGACTTATCATTCAAGTGTCCTCCGTTCCTATACCAATCCTTACTAATAGGATCAGAGGGTGATTTATCTGAACTTCAACAGACTCAAGCATTGCACACCTCTACTGAATCACCACATTGCTTCTACGGCCAATCATGGAAGATACACTCAGTAACCAGAGTGGTACCAATGACCCTCAGAAACAGAGGATTTTAGTCCTCTGTTTCGATGGTACAGGCAACCGCTTTGTTGCAAACGAAACATAAGTCCCCCAAACTGATCCTAAACTTCAGTAAACGAGTGCTAACCTCTTATTCACAAAAACACGATACTAATATTATTAAGATATATGAATGCTAGATAGAAAGGAGGATGGGCAGTATCATTATTATCAGCGTAAGATCCCATTTGCTCTGAAGCCATTCTATAATCTCTCACGATGTCTAACTGTACCATTATAGCCGGTATTGGCACATATCTACAGCATGAGAGCGCCTCTTTCAATCCCTTTTCCAAGTATTGGGCCAAGGTGGAACTTGCAGTGGATCAGGGTGTTGGTCTGTCCTTCAAGTCTCACGTCATTTCCGGTTACAAGTTCTTGACCAAGTACTACCAAACCGGTGATCTTATATACGTATTTGGGTTCTCGAGGGGCGCTTATACAGCGCGTTTCTTCTCTGAGATGGTTCACCAGCTGGGTCTCTTGTCTACCGCAATGACGAGTTGATCCATTTTGCGTGGACCACCTTCGCCGAATTCCAGAAAGTCCGCCGTGATAACGCCAGACGACATTAAACGCGCGATTTCATGACCCACTTCAGAGATACCTCTGCCGTGACGGCGTCGGCATTCACTTCTTAGGTCTCTTCGATTGCGTCAATTCAGTTGGCCAATTCGAGCTGCCGTTTTTCCAAACTACGCCCCCTTACTTAGCCAATCCACCGGCAAAGCACATCCGCCATGCTGTCGCCATCCACGAGCGCCGCGTCAAGTTTCGCCCTGCACTCTTCTCCGGAACCACTGAGGAACAGGGCTCCGACGTTAAAGAAGTCTGGTTTCGCCGGTAACCACGCCGATATCGGCGGCGGCTGGGCCGCCGTGCCGACGTTAAGCAACGCCATCTTCTGAGCGATGCCACGCTCTCCTGGATGATCGACGAGATCAAAAATCTCTCCCCGACGACGGCAACCGCAAGCTCAAGTGGGCCACGGACAAATACCCTACGTCGACCCGGATTACGCGGGTATCGACCAGGCTAAATTCACTAGCGCGGACCAAATCGATCTGGCCTCGTCCCCACTCTCGTGATAGGAACACGCCATGGCGCCGCACGATATCTTTCGTTCGGCGGCGGTCTGACCATCCTCGGCGTCCTCTTCTGGTGGATCTCGAAATTATCCCGTTCTCGCCTAGGCTTGAGTATGAACTTGGTAAGAGATACACCGACCCCTATCTGCCCCTCTTCCCCACTGTTTTCCTATCATTTAGATATCGCGCCATCAAAAATAATAAAAGGTTTCTTGTTAACGAAACATGACAATCTAGGTAAATGGGTTCCCCGCTACTGGCCACCCAACATCGGTTCCAAGCGCGACATCCCCGACGACGCTGTCATCCACCCTTCCGTCCACGTCCTCTACAAGACCGGCGTCATCAGCAAGTCTGATCTGCCGCAAAAGGGCGGCGACGGCCCAACATTACCCTCACCGGCCAGATCCTGAAAAATTGGGAGGACAAGCGTAAGGATGCCAAAGCTAACGACCGCCGGCGCCGCAAGGAAGAACTCAAGAACATGAACCCCTTCCACCATAAAACCGAGAAGAAATATAAGAAGCCGAGCAAAAAGAGGAAGAACCCAATGGCGCTGCGCCGTCAGATGTTCCTACCAGTCCGATTGGTTCACCCGCACCGGGGGCACCGCCGAGGAGAGCCTCTACTATTCAGATCCCGAAGAAGCAAGCTGCAGACGCACAGGGGAGACTGAGCAGTTGGCTTCCCGGTATCCCTGGTATTCCGGGTGCTATTAGTAACGCTGCTCTAACGGTGGTGAAAGACGTGAATGGCTCGTCGGAGGTAAGAAAGCGCCGCGATAGTGCGGGCGCCGGTAGCGATTCTGGTCTCAGCGCATGATGAGGAGGAACACCAACCCAAGGCTAAGAAGTGGGCCTCACGTAGATGCCCCTGAATAGAGCAATCGGGTAAGTAGCAACGTGAATGGTGGAATGACAAACACGTTCAGCCTTTCAATAAAAGGCTCCGGAACGCGAACCAGGAATTACTCTTTTTTCGGAATAAGACTGTAACAATTTATCGATGGCGATAGAGGGGATTAGTCGGCAGCATGTTATACTATATACTATATGTCGTTTTGTAACTTGATTTCATGTAGTCTTATTGAATTAACCTATCACAAGAGTTTCTTTCTCGGCGGGAAGCCGAGTAATTGCACAGCATAGCAATATCAATACAAAGTTTCCATAACTGTAGCACGCACGACGTAGTTAAATAATCTTAGAAGCTCAAATGTATGTGTCCTGGACGACGAATCTAACGACGAGACGCGGCAATGAGACGCTCTTTCTTGCAAAGGTCCGATGCTGACACACGGTCTCGCACCCGCGAGGCCATTCGCACCGATCTTTGTGGATTTCTAAGCCTTCAAAAGCACTGGATATATACAGCCTTGAGCGGCGCAATTCTATGAACCAGACCAGACGGAGGTTTAATCCATATACTTGTACTAGTACGGCATTAGCAAAAGTAACTCGCGATAAGTCCACTGGGGCCTTGTAGATGAAACAACACTAGAAGTCTCCGTTTGGAACCCCTCCTGTGACAACTCAAGCTCGCGAACTCCCTCTGATTTTCTGGGAATGCATATATGCTAGTGACGTCACCTACCGCGGCGCTACATGGTCGAGTCTGGTACTGGCGCTGGTACTTCCGGATATAAACAAAAGGTTCACGGTCGGGGGCAGGTAATATCTTCCTGACTTCGCTCATTTCTCACGATCTATAACGATATAGAATCAAGAAAAGAGGGGCATGTTTCGAGCAAACGCACAGGGGATCTTGCTCTCTTGTTTTTATCCACGGAGTACTAGTATCCTCGCTCATTGAATTTTAGTTGTTTAACTCAACATTATTGATCTGTTTCATTCCGTTGGGTCCGGTTTGATTCGATCCAACTTTATTCACCTCATTACAGCTCTCGCTCAATCTTATCGAACTTCGTCCGATTTTATCTAATTTTGTTCAATTTTATTCAGCCTCGTTCGAGATCATTCAATTTTGTGCAAACTTATTCTGACAAATTATTGCATTTCTTTTTGTTGATATATATGCTCTGCACTTCCTCTATAAAGCAAATAAATTCTTTCTAAGAAACTACATAACTAACGATTCAAGCTTCATCATAAATCACCATCAGTACTGACTTCAAGTTCCCGGGGGCTGGAACCCTTTCATACATTGTTATCAGTTTTTTTCGAGTTGGACCTAGATGATGCAAGGTGATCACGAATAACTTCTCAATAAGTTCACCCTATATAATGTATAACTCCTAATATACCATCCATAGCACTAGAGCTCTGTTGCCGGGGCACAATAGTGTACACATAGGAGCGACGGTGCCTTGTCCTAATAACTCTGAGCTGTTGGCGCAGAGCTATAATATGTAGTACCGGAATGATGTTGGATTGCTGATCTACAGAACTATTTAAACGATGGCGAAAATGACGGTTATACATCAAACTAACGACACTAAACTCGAAAATAACAATAAATACATGCATCCCACCTCGATAGCAACAGTGCTTCGTCGATCATCCTTGCGTCGAAAGAGGCGATATCTATATCTCACGCTATATCCCACTGATGAGCTTCCGTAGCACCATCTCGATCCTTAATTCGATGTTGAGATATCAATATCACCGACCCGATTGCCATCGCAAATAATCTCTCAAAGCTATCCATATATGTCAATAAAACCGCTCTTCAATCATTTGCCGCAGCTAAGAACAAAAAGGGACTTTATGAGCAAGCCGCGCGTTGTTCCCACCCCCCGTACATGTGCCATGAATGCTAGAACATCAATATATCTGTGCCGATGCATGGGCGATTATTATATTATCGAAGCACTTCAAAATTATAGTACTTGCAGTTCACATATACACATCACGCATACAGCCTACCCGGCGTCGGTTCCACCGTTTCCATGCTCGTAAATGCACAATGCCCCACTCGGCGCGTCGGCGCGTCGGGCTCGGTCGGCGATATGACTACTTCTCCCCAAGTTACGGGATGTAGATGGCCGTCAACGTCTTCCGCGGGCCTCAAACAAGCTGCTGCTATAGCGGCGCTATTATTCCCCGCCAGCGGTATCTTGCATTTGTACCTCTTGCACCCGAAGCACAGCCCCGCAATCATCGTCACGAGGCACAGCGCCAGACTGAAGATGATAGCGAGCGGGGTGTAACCGCGGTCCGTAAACGAAAGATGCAAATCCAAACTGATGTCCTGTTGGAGGACCACTAACCTCGCCAGAAAAAACGACTGCGAGAACATCCAATGGAGTACAAACGACAGCGCCATGAGGGCAAGCTATATCGGTACGGCAGCGAGAGGAAATACCTCGACCTCTGGAACCCCTTTGGACGGCTTACGCGGAGCGGTTTCGCTGTGTACTTCGGGGAGAAGGCGTGCGATTCGCACTCGCGGGAGAGCAGCATGGACGTGTAAAGCCTGTTGTAGGCGAAGTAACAAAGCGAAAGGACAAATTGTGGGGAGTTAGCGATGGCGGCAGCGATCGGCAGCGGAGGTTGATGATTGTCTATGCTAATGTGGGCTAACGCCCTCGTGTCAACAGACCCGAACGTCACCTGTGTGATTTTGAGGCCGCTTATAGCGCATTCCGCGCCAAAGAATGAAGCTTGCGACTGTGATCCCTATTAGAGAGCTAGGGAAGGAGAGGACACGATTTTGTCAGTGGAGGTTTTGTAAAGTTTTGGAAGAAGGATGTACGGAAAGCCTGTCCGACTAATATGAAGAGCTCAGCAACAAAGGCTTCTCCGCGTACTTACGGTACATATGCTAATATCCAGGACTCCATACGACGGCCTTGCACCATTTCTGCCGCTCCGGTTGCCAGACCACGGCAGGTGGAGGATCGCCATGTGAGGATGTAGCACGCGTCGTACGCAGCACGAAGCGGATCGGATTGCGGCGTTTCCAGAGCTTCTTCACTTTGTTGTCTGTGACGAGGCAAACCCCGGCGAGGCTATAGTCGGCCGCTCCATAAAGATGCTATAGCGTCTCCCGTCGTAACTAAGGGTTCGTTGTCCTTAGAGTTCATAAAGAGACCCAGCATGCACAGCGCCGCCATGCAGGTCACCTTGATCGCGTTCGCAACGATGACGCCAGTCATTATCGACCGGCTAAGCTGTAGCGAGCACGATCCGACAGCGGACTAAGAGAGGCAATACTTTAGGATCACATTGCTATCTGGCTCGGATACGGAACGGTCGTTGGTGATATTCCACGTGCCGGTTTCGCGTATGTGACTTATTGGTTTCTGGGCGTTACAAGCCGACTGGAACTGGTATGATCTCTCCGGGGCAGTCGCCCAGCACATCCAATCCCACTGGTTTGCGTAGTTAATGCCTATGAAAGAGTCGCCCAGCTCACTGATGCTAGGGCCGTAAGCGTACTTCGAATTTGTCTCATTCACCGGCATCCTGTTGTCGATGGACGTCACGAGTATCAAATTCCGGCGGTCTGGGAGGAGATTCACGGCATACTCTCTCAGCATGTCTCCAGGTCCAGCTTCTCGTACTTTCCTGTGTATACTTCCATCTGGCGAATATCTCCATGACATTATCGATCTGGTTCTCTGGCGTGTGGACGACGTCGTACTTGTTCGTCGCTTGCGTAGTGAAAGCGGCGGAGTTATATAGCAAGTGCAGGGGCACCGACGTGAGCGCAAGGCACGCTCAGATTGATCCCCGGTGCCACCCCATCCAGCGGAGGTTACTGAGCCGCATTACGCCTATATCTACCCACCTTCGCCGCGCGTACGCCCTGTCTACGTCTCGCCGCGTCGGCGCGCCGAGGCACCGCATGCAGTAGTTGCTGCTGGCGAGTATGATGTCGAGAGCCCCTTGATAAAAAATGTGAATAGCGTGCCTCGGAAGTGCACCTTGTCACACTCTCCGGAATAAATACTGATAGAATGGTCGACGTCATCGTCGCTGTAGTCCGTCTCTGCAACGTTCCTGAGAGTTATATTGGCGATGAGGACGAGCGCGGTGGATATCGTGCAGCCGATGACGCCGACGCGCTAGCTGGAAATACTGATGACGTGTTCCTTCCACTTCGATGGCTTCCTCTCAACTTCTCCGGTAAACCTTTTCCGACTGCTTACGAAAGAAGAGGTTTCGTTGAAGCATCGTCGGACGATGAAGCGATATTATAATCTTTGAGATTAGAGCATGCCCAATCCATCATCGGCCGGGTAAATGCATATAAGGGAAAAGAAATAGAAAAGAATAGAAAAGAAAGAGAAAATTTTGGAGAAGAGGTCTTGCTACTGTTGCCGTATGTTTGTCGTAAGTCATGAAGACTTTGTTGTTGTGCGTCTGTGCTGAAGATCCTCCTACTAATATACCTTAGATCAAGCGTAAGTCTGTCGGGAGCCTTGTCAACACACGTACCCTGCGAGGACTTCGCTGTAGCCTCTACGCACGGGCTTTCAAAGACGAGGCTGCGAATTTGATGTCGTTTTTCCTGTAATGTCTTCCAATAATATTAGAGGGAACACGCAATCTAAAATAAGCATTTGCGGAAATCAGGAGGGGCTGGCGCTTAGGCGCGCTGCAGAATTATTATCCCCTCTCGTCCCGCCGGCTAAACCGAAATCAACGTAAATACGCACGGGAACAGTTGAAGTTGGATCCGATGGATTCAGAAAGGCCGCAAAGAAGACATCAGGGCGGCGCAACGTAAAACCAGCCCGAGGAGCCTTTACAAATTAGCGAGCGGCCCTTAAGATAGCGGAGGCTCAACAACTCCGTGACCTTTTCAATGAGGCCCTTTCTGGAAAGATTTCGGCAGCCGCAACTACTTGCAAGTATCCGTCACCAGTAGGAATCCAGAAAGACTAACGATTTGCCGAGAGCCAATAGCACATTTTCCCGCCCCTAGCAGCTTAACGATGCCACCCCATTCAAAGGAGCTCATGGCGATAACTAATACTGTCTCCCACTAGGGAAGCATAACAGTTGCAGTAGAATAGAGCGGCTTCTCCTCAGCTCTATTTCCTATTGACACGAAGAATAGGTGTATTTATTAGCGCTTCAAGTTCTGTAGATTTGTTTCATCAACACCATGAAGTTAATTGTGTAACTGATATTAAGAAGGACTGTTATTACAAGTAAGATATATTTCGCCATGCTAAGGCGTCTAAGGGTATCCTCTATTCTAAGCGCAAACGAAGAGAGAAAAACAAGTAGCAAATAACTTTTGATCTAATATGCATCATCATATCCTAATAGCAGTGGGCTTCGGCTTCACGACCGTCACTTCTTCCCCTCCGCCCCCGACCCTCTCCGAATTTACTTTCACCAAAGTCTGCAGGTTCAGTATATTCTCTGTCGATCGTTATCCGTAATTCTCTCGCCCTTCTTCCTAATACTGCCACCTCTGCTCCCCATTATTGCACTCCTTCCAACTCCCATAGCAGCCAAATTATACGTCCCCACTCGGTTCATCGGGTCAGCATAGTCGTCGCCGTAATTATTCTTCTTTCTTATTGCAGCTGGGAAGTTATCGGTCTTGGTACCCGTCTTACTCCTGCTTCGGCTCGAGTGCTCTTCCTTAACTTTTAGATATAGCCACTTTAGCGGCGGTGAACAGGCGACCATTATCGCGGTGGATAGTTCGACAGCCCGAGGGAGTTTACGGCCCACTGGGAGAACGACGTGCCGACGACGATTATGCGGATTACGGAGGTTATGAGGCAGAGGGATCCTAGGGCGAATATGAAGAGGACGCCAAATTTCTGCGGGTGGACAGCTGGAGGAGGGGATTACGAAGAATGGAGGATGTAGACTGCAGTACCATTAGTGATGGTTGTTTTCAGTGACAGCAGGGAGGGGGAGCTTACGAGAAGGTCTGTAGTTAAGTGCGCGGCGACGCTGAAGTTATACGCCGGTGGAGCGGAGAAGGAAGTGCAAAAAGTCTCGTCGAGAGCCTATAGCATCGTCAGTATAAAATCATCTGTTAGAAAATACATAATAATAGTATCTTACCAATTCCGATGCACAGGGAAACACCAAAACAAACTCAACCCTTCACTAACGAAAAAAGTAACCACGCACAACGCCGTCGTAGCATGTAACGCTATCCTTAGCTTCTTAAACGCCCGCGTGATGAGGTTCTGGTAAAACAATAGTACGGCCGCCTTGACGCACCACATGCCCCAGTACAGGCACGGTCCGGTAATATACAGGAGCTGTAATATTTTCACCAGTTTTTCCGATCGGGTATTTTCTTTAGGGCGAGCGATATGGCTTCGGGGTCTGCTAGGCTGATCTCCCACTGGCCCATGTGCCAGTTCGCGGTGTTGGCGGCGGAGACGTAGAGGAAGATTATCATGGCGAAGAGGATGAGGCCGTCGGATACGCTAGCGGTCTTCTGGCGGTACCAGCGGACGTACAGGCGGAGGATGACGAATATCAGGGCTAGGGTGAATGATATCCATATTATAGCCTATAGTAACCGTTGTTAGTGTTTATTCAGTAGAAGGGAATCGAGGATTGGTGTTACTGACTAAACCAGCTGCATCGTTAGGACTTGAAGCCATCTCGAGCGTCTATCTCGTCTCGATATTACAGTTACACTGAACGGTAGGCCTTACGCTAGCGTCTTGAAATCGAACATATTTTCTTCTAGAAAAAAAAAAAATAGCATACGGAGAATTTTCAAAGAAAAAAAGGAGAGGGAGTGAAAGGCTGATAAAGGGTCTAAAACGTCTTAAACTTTCTAGAACAACATCCTTTCTAGAAGCCCTTTTTCCTCGATCAAAAAGGATAGGGCGGAATATCCGAATGTCTCTCCTTCAGATCGGACTCTGAACCCTTGCATAAAACTTCCTGAACCTATCAAAAGTACTTTCGTGAGCTGAATATAGACTCATCGAACCAATAATTAGCTGGTGGGCCAATTGGTGGCCAATTGGTGGAGCTCACGAAGGGGGTGGATCCATTGCAATAGGTTGAGAGATATCTTGTATAAGGGAAATTTCTTCGCGCGGTCGTTTCATCATTCCTCACCAACCTAGCACTGCCTTAAAGGTTATACCCATCCCTAAGAGTTTAGCCTACCCTTATCTTGACGTTGTATGCCTAAAAAAATTCTTATACAATCTCATTATACGGGGGAACTTGGTTCCGGTGTGGTTTATAACAATTTTGGTGTATATTTCGGTTGTGACATCTCGGCTGTGAAAGGATCCTGTAACAGATTGTCGCAAATTCCGGACTGAACTTCCTAAAACCTTCATGCCATGAATTTCCTTTTGCCATCGAGTTGTTATCGTATCGCGTTCTTATCAGCCAGCAAAGCGAATGGACTGATTTTCTTGTATTTGACGTTGGGATCCAGAGCCTAGTCCGCGCATCCCGTTCGCGGTGAGTACATCGAGCCAATTTCGGACGCAGACCGTGCCTTCCCGGGCGGAAAACAATAACAGATTTCAAGACGAGATGTAGCACCCTGAAGAAGGCAAAGCGTATTAATGCCTTAGCGAGAGACGATCTCTCCAACTCGAATGATCACCAAGGGCCTCGGTCGTCAAGATGGTCATTGTGTAACACGAGTGGACTTATCACGAGACCGGATGACTCTATTTCTGTTGTTGTAGTTCTGAAATGTATGAAAAGCCCAAGGATGATGTCAGAGGGTGGTTTCCATTATATTTGAAGAACTCCGACGAGAAGGAGGAAGGGATTATACATTTATATAACCGGGATCGGACCGGTTTTTAACGATACCCTCGGGTAATCGACAAGGCTAGAGCACGTGGGTAGAAACCGAGAGCTTTGAGCAATATCCCGTCTCGTTTGAGGGAGGACTCTGTTGAAAGCCGAATTCTAAGAGGAGAATGTAAGTTCCGCTCTCCGGCTTTCTACTATACTTGATACAATATTAAGTACAACGGCAATACCTTGTGCGACGTTATACAAAGCCTAGTAAGAATCGACAGGGTCGGTTGACCGTAGTAACCGGTGAAACCATGTTGGATCTGTTTCGCCAACAGACATTTCTGTGAGACTGGCACTCGAGAAGTCATACGAGATTCAATAATGGTCGAGTCAGTCTCTATTTGTCGATATAGCCGTTAGTGCCGTTGTTTTAACTTGTCTGTACAGTTTATGACGGAGCACAGGTAGGTGAGTATTACATTTCTATTCGCGATAATGTTCTTAATATAATCAGAAAAAAATAGAAAAAAATAAAAAAATAAAGTCACGTAACATCAATAAACACTACTTATTACGCTCCTGCTGCTAATTACCGGGACGCAATCCGCTATAAGCATCGTTCAAAGGCTCAAAGGAAAGGATGCTACTATATACATGTGTATTTTGATCCCAAGCAGGACTCAACACGTCAACTTTCTTCCGTCGCATAGAACATCCAACTTATACAAACCACTCCGCCGCCCTCCTAGCCTTCCCCTCCAACCCGCTAGCTTGTCTCTCTCTTCCTCGGATACATGCTCATGAGCATGGTACCGATCCGTCTCCAAATCCATCTCGTCTAGCCCCACCAGCTTCGTCCGCTTGATAAGCTTCCAGCCGACGTACATGAGCAACATGATCGGTAACTCGATGTAAAAACTGACGAAATCTACAGCCGCGAATTTCGGGCTGAAGCAGCTCCAACCCTGTATTAAGATTATGAACACGCAGAGGACGACGTTGAACCAGGGTCCCCAGGGGTACGTCCAGTTCTTGTAGACTAGTAAATGGGTCTTGCCCTGGTGGCGAGGGCGCGGCGAAGCGGATTGAGGCGATGGCGATCGAGAGCCATGCAAGCTGGTTGGAGACGCCGACGAGGCTACAGCACAAGTGCATTAGTATAGATCTAGATCGATCAGAAGGGGGGGTTGAATGGGTGGGGGAGCGTACTTTTGCAACCAAGTCCACAGCTGTCCCGCGCCGATAAAGCTCGCGCCGAAGCACAGACCAGAAACAAGACCCGTAATTAAAACACCAACCCACGGCACTTGCTTCTTTGTCAGCGATCCAAACGCCTTCGGCGCGTGCCCGTTGACAGCCAGCGTGTACATCAACCTCGTCCCCGCGAACAGTGCGTGATTTCCTGCACTGAGCACGCTCGTAACGATAACAGCATTAATAAAGCTTCCGGCGACGTTACTGCCCGCTTCCTGGAACACGATTGTGAACGGGGACGTCTTTGATGATTTCGTAGAAGGTTGGGGTAGTTATAGGGTACGTTGAGTCCAATGAGGAGGACTGAGAGGATGTAGAAGATTAGGATGCGGAAAAAGACGTTGCGGACGACGCGGGGCATGTTTTTGTCGGGGTTTTTGGTTTCGCCGGCGGTGATGGCGATGGATTCGGTGCCGCCGTCTATTTTTTAAATTTAGCTATGTCCTGGTGAAGAGGAGCGGGAAAGCACGGGGAACTGGGACCTACAAGCGAAAGAAGCCGTGACAAAGACACTCGCAAAGCCGCCAATGCCACCGACGAACGGCGCATCGCCGATGTACCAGTACTGCGCGCCGATGTACTTGTGGCTCGTGTTCCCGCCGGCGTTGACAACAATACCGAGTATTATAAAATCTGTTCGATGAACGTCAGCTCAACAAGCACAATCAAGAAATCAGAAGTTAACGTGGAACTTACGATGATTGTAATGACTTTGAGTAGACTCAGCCAGTACTCCACCTCACCATACATGCGAACGGTTATAATATTCGCCCCGATGAGGAAGAACCAGAATATCAAGCTGAGGGCCCAACCCGGGAAATTCGTATCCCAGTAGGCGAAGACGAGCTGCAGCGCGGTGAGGTCGGACGCTGTGGAGACGGCGTCGTTGAACCAGTAGTTCCACGTGAGGGCGAACGCGAACGCGTCGTCCACGAAGCGGCTGTCGTAGTTCCAAGCTTGTTAGCGATGACGTATAGCGGGGAGGCGTGTACTCAGATCTGGGCTTACCCGCGAATGTGCAAAAGCTACCGGCGACGGGAATAAACGTCGACATTTCCCCTAATTGCGAGAAAAGAAAACCCGTGTCAGCATGCTGGAGAAATTCAAAAAGGGGGGAAGACGAGTATACCCAACGACAGCATCGTCAAAAATACAACCACTCCACAATCGCGTACGCGATAAGTATACTCGCAGGTCCGCCGGTCGCAAGCGATTTCCCCGTACCGAGAAAAAGACCAGTTCCGATGGTCCCTCCGATCGCGATCATGTTCACCTGCCGCCGCGAGAGCTTGCGGGCAAGTTTGTCGGCGACGATGCGTCCATGCTCCTCGGACGTCTGCGGCGACAGCTTCTCTTCGGGCTTCTCCGATGGTAATTTTGACGACATTTTGTTGCCGTGTGTACTTAAACGAACCGTTAAAACCTAATGTTTTGACCGGACCCAGAGAACTGGTAAAGAATTTGCAACAGAAACACAGATAAAAGTCTGGAAACGAATGAGAAAACGTGGCTACAACATGGATCGGAATGTAGGCAGGAGTTATTTATATTTATATATATACAACTGCCGGTTTAGAGTGACATGATCAGCGATCGTTGGAAGGTCATGAATTGAGTTCGACGACGTTGACTTTTGGTGGCTCTTTTCATGAGCAAAAATTTGGCAGGGAAAAAATAAGCTTAAGATGGCATCATTGTGCTCGATGGCGTGCTTTTGTAGTTACAAACTCTCGCTAGGCAGCCGTTCAAGACTTTAAAAAGGGAGCCAGCAACCGTTACACTACATAGCGGTTCGGAGCCCCATTTCTTAAGAACTTAAAGGTACATACAACAAGCATGGATAGAACTTCCTTGGACTGACAAGACGGAAAGGAAAGAAGGCTGGTTGTTACGCCAAGCGAGAAGAGAAAAGGTTATTATCGTTGTTAAAAAGCAAGGGAGTGGAATGTCCAGTTGGAGAAATAGAGCGACCGTTTGTGATAATCTGGCGAGTTTAGCCGGCGATCCATGGTGGCAGACGGAAGGAGCAATCCGAAAGAGCAGTGATTACAAAATCCTTGCGGAAATTTGCGAATATGCGGTCGTGGATTTCATAATCATGCGAAGATATCGAAAAGAGTCTCGCCTCTTATCGCATGTAATACTGTTTCAATTTGATCATATAATCGTCCCACGGATCATGTATTTTGCAAGAAGGTCTAGATTGTAGAGTGACTGAGGCATTATATAGCAGGAACCTGCCTCATGTTCAATATGAAGTTCTATTATACATAGAGAGGATGGAAAGGCATCTGAATGCTCAGAGAACGGATCACGAGACGAGAAATCTTGGACTAGGAGGAATAGGTTATAAAATGAGCAGCCCTATATGTCTTCATGCAATACGATATCGCGTCCACTAATTTTATGACCTCGAACGAACTAGGATATCGCCCCTCACTGCTCCTCTCTACCACGTCTTGGTATAGTTAGCTTGTTTCGCCATATCATCCCAGAACTTCTTGTTTTGCAATATTTCCTCTCCCTTTGTGCAGCCGTCTTCTTCGTCCATAACCACACGCCGACGATGATGAGCGCGATGGTTGTGAGGAGGAGGATGGCGATCAAGGCTATCTTGCGCCCAGTCGACAGCGCTCGCTTTTCCTCACGCCGGACGTGCGCTGGCGGTTGGTAAGGTGGCGGGCGCTGGATATGCTGGCTCGATCTGAGGGCCATGACTGCTCTCGCTCCTCTCGGATCTCTCAGTTAGTGAGAGTGGTAAACCGCAAAAGATAATTTTTTTTTTCTTTTGGTTGCGCTACTTACGGTGGAGTATCTAGAGTTAATCGACGTAGATTGGTAAGAAGCTGGATGGAAATTCTGGAACGTTGCGCGATTGTGCTGCACTTTATGGGACAAAGTCTCGATAGGGGTGTTCGTGAAGCCTCAAAATCGTTTTCAGAGAGAGAAACATTTATATACACTACTATGTCAATGGCATGATGTCACGAGCCAGAGTCTGGTCCTCCACAGTCATATTTGTGTATCCGAGATAGCCCTGATCCAGTTGTCTCACGGTATTGGCTATATAACATTGATTAAGTTTTTTTTTTTTTTAATGAATGACGATAGTCTGGGCCGATCGCGACAGAAATATTTTTTGAGACAATCTGCCCCATCCTTTAGATATATTCTCAAGCACATACTACGCGTGAATCGCCTCCAAGATAGAAAGAGCTTATTTTTGCAATATGAGACAAAATTCAATATCTCTATATAGCGAAATATACAATGCTCTATTTACTGTACCTAATGCCGAAGTGATGATGCCTTGCCACTATCGTAACCTCCCCGGATGCAAATAATGGTGGAAAAGAAATCAAGATTGAATACAAATTATCGCTTCTCGGGAAGAAAATGAACTAAATATGCCAGAAGGCCGACTTTGGACCGAAGAAGTCGCGTTCGCCTCCCTGCTTCCATCCGAAGGAGCCTTTCTTCACAGCACCTAATTCTGCGACGGCAGCTCAAGATACACCTGGACCAACCCGCACTTCCTCCCCATTGGCGGCAGTCCATTGTCTTCTACGTCACCGCGTGATATATCCCAACAAGCGAGCCTCCCTTGCTCAACCCAGCGCAAGCAATCGCATCCCTCGTATTACCCAGGAGGACCTCCCCGTCGGCATCACGAATGAAGACCACGTGTATTCTTCGTTCGGCGCATTGAACATCATCGGCAGCATCTTCGGCAGCGCCGCGTTAACGTCGGCCTGGGTTCCGTTCGCAAGCATCTCTACGAAACCCGCGAGTTTACCAGCGTGGAAGAGACTACCTTCGCCGCCGTTGACGGGGTCGAAGGTGGTGTCGTCGGCGAGGGAGAAGTGGAAGGTGTAGTCGGCTTGGAGGAGACTATGGCGCTGTCGGCGGGGAGTTAGGTGAGGCTTGGGAGGAGAGGTATTTGTTCTTGAAGCGGGGGTCGTCGGATTGCATACGTAGAGCGAAGGCGCTTTTCAAGGTGGATGCGGAGACAGTGCCGGTGGTGGAAGCCGGGGTATCGGCTGCGCTGGCCGCGGCGAGGAAGAGGGCCGCTGCGGCGGCGAAGGTATTCGTTAAAAGCATTTTTGTGATATATCGTTCGAAGTTATAAAATTGAAAAGAGTGTGGAGGACTAGTCGTCTACACAAGTGGAATTATACGTACGAAGGTGAAAAAATCCAACAAAAAAGAACGTGGCTTGAAGAAGAACGAAAAGAATGGATCAACCGAATTCACAGGAGAAGAAAGTAAAAAGAAGAGAATAGAAGAAAAAGAGCAAAGAAAAAAACAAGAAAGCTTTTCAATTGGAATGTTGTTGACGGAGGGAGGGGCTGGACGTCAAGTAAAAAACTGAAACCTGTCGTTCACGTCCTTCACACCTTCATATATAGCAGCAGCCGGAATACGACATCTTGATCGGCAGAGTGACTTATAAACCTCCTTGCAGGAATTGTTCTTAAACATGTTGCTAGGTAACAATGCGAGAAGGACATTAATGATCGCCTTCTTTTCGCAGAGTTTTACTTACCGCGAAATTCAGCTTTTCCTCTCCAAGGATAAAACTAGGAACCTTCCGCTCAAGATGAAGTGTACCAGGGAAAATAACCCAAAGGATGATTGTCTAACGGTTTAGAACATGGGATCATGAAAGCCTCCTTCTAGAACGTTACGATAACGGGCATATAAAATGAGGGGGGTAAGTCTCGTAATTCTGTTACCATCGTCATTCAAGGATGGTGCTTGGCACTAATCGCTCTCCTCGAACGGCACTACGATAGGCCTTGAAAGGAGGGCTGATTTGGATGAAACCGCTTCCTCCGATATTTAAGCATCGTTCAAGGTTGGATGAAGTCGAAAACGCTCAGGATAATGGGGCGAAGATGGCTTTGCGGTTCCATTAGCCAGCACCATGAGTCCGTAAAAAGAAGTAGCTTTGGGGTTCCATTAGCCTGAAGGTGAGGCCGTTGGGAAGCGCCCGGTCTAACGAACAAGATAATCGTTGGAATTAATAGCGGCTCTGGATAAATTTTCGAAGCGAAATTAAATACGTAAACTTCCTTCGGTGATTGCTTTGGGCTAGTCTAGGGTTTTGCTTGAATATATAATTTGTTTGAAACATTCGACGATAAACCGTTAACTGATGCTGGTGCTCTATGAAACCTGAGAACCGTAACACCGTAAAGTAGTAGCCCATGAGAAAGACTTACGGTGCTATAAATATCATTCATGTATCGCTTAGCAACTGCCGGGTGGCTTATATAAGAATGATTACCGCCGACATCTCGAGGCTAGATCTCAACGGTATAGTGAAGGTCGGCGTGCGCCGTGTATTGAAGGTTGGGTGCGGCTCATCCCGTGCTACCAATGCCATTTTTAAGATCCAATCGTACCCCTATTACCGCTGAGGACTAGGTCGGTTTATCATCAGTACAATTTCACATTATCTCGAGGTCTAGCACTGATAGTTTCGTGTCATTCATTCGATCCATTGTGCAATATTATTGAATTCGAATGTTTGGTTGAGTCGAGCCGATTACCAAAACTCGACATTACATAGGCAAAAACAAACAGGACATGTATTTATAAATTGTCCGGCGCATTTTGCTGAGAATATTTGCAGAAACTATCCCACTAAACAACATTGGCTCCCCCGCCTAGTTTTCACTGAAATGAGTAAATACATAGGCGAAAGAACTGCGGCTCTCACAGAAAATGTTTCGATGAACTAGTAGGCTTTTACTGTCATGATAGATGTGTATACCTTTCCGTTGAGAACCCGGCGTTTAATTTCTGCCAAAATCGGGGTAGATGCCTGAGCTAAGAATAGTATTGCTGTTTGCAGCGCTCACTACTAAACCATTCCAACTAATTTTTCCAACATATTTTCGACATTTTAGCCGTTTTTCCTCTCAGATTGAAGAGTCTAGGATCCGTAAGTGTTAGCTATAAGTTTATAGAGAAACAACTTCGGCGTTGGTAGATCACTGGCACCGATAGGAGAATTTGGGCTCAACTCTTTATCGCGACGAAGTTGTCCTTGCTGCTTAAAGGAGCTCCAGTGATCTATCGGCCACATTCCGTGACCGTTGAGGTCTCTATCAGTGCCAAAATTGAAGTCATAGGAGCTCATCGCGCAAAGTGTAGATTGTTTAATTCCGTCGCCGATAAACAAATTAACTGGGGATCTCGATATTAAACGTGTAACGGCCGCGGGGAAACGTTTTATGCACAGCATGTGAGAGGATACAGGGAAGTACCATGAACCACCAAGAGCACGTTTTCCCGTCAGGACACGGAACTGGATGAGATCTGGTGAGACGAGATCACGAAACCTTGCGCAAAGTCAAGGACTTTCAGGAACAAGCTTTTCATCTATTCACTTAATTCAACCCACCGAAAGTGATGTAATCTGGAATATTTGTAGTTTGTAGAGCAAGAAACGAATGTTCGTGCGAGATAATTATGACGAAGAAACGTTATGACTTGTCGACATGGATTTCCTACCCTTGCTGATCATGAGTACGACGATGCCTGTAGCACTCTCCAGCAAAGCTTTTTCATGAGCCAGCAAGCCATCCACCTTCCGCTCGTGGTGACGTTTTGGTTCACCATTGGCGGGATATTCTTTCATTGGTGCACAACCGAGGAGGGCGGCAGGTGTCCGGTAACGGTCGAGCATCTCTTATCGTTTTAAGTCCTGAAAACATTATAAACTCACTTCTTATTTTCCCTCGTATTCTAGATGAGATAGGGAAATTTATATCATTGCTGCGAAATCCCTGAACCATGGAGTTATCACTTGGCCGTCCCAAGAGCCGATAAGCAGATCACCTCCTGCATGGATATGGAAAGCTTATTTCTCATAAATCGTGCGCGAGTGGTTGGCTTTGGCCCCTGGATCACGGAGTTCAAACCCTTTCCATCAACGGACCATAGTGAAAGACAGGGAGTGTTAATCGGATGACGAGGCCTGCCTGCCTGTCGAGGTAAAAACGTGCACGAAAAGGGGCAGCGGCGGTCAGTGAGTACCGACTCGGAGTCGAAACTGCCCATGTCAATGCGCTTTCTGCGATCATTAACGTCGGTAAAAGCCCCTCGAAGGCCAGCCTCCTTCCTGTTGTAGGGCACGCCGGAGAAGCTAATGCCCAAGTCTCGTGTTTTCATTCGTCGAATCGTGCCCTCTGGACCAGGACCGACTGCTTTTCGGCAAGGGTCCCGTCTCTGCATTAGTGTATGGAGAGCATTCGCGACGAAAAAAAAAGTAGATGTTCGTCTCCCGCTTGCTCGGAGCAGGCCTTATGACGCCTACGTTGGGCCATACTTAACAAATTGTTTAGCATTGCTCCTGTTCCGACGTCGATTCCACCTATAGTCGGGCTGAAACCGCAACACGCGTTCACCTTTTGTCTATATTCCGATTATGCCAATGAAAGCTTGAGAGCTTTATATCTTTTTAGCTTTTGCGTATGATTTTGCAAACTTTTTTTTTTTTTTTTTTTTTTTTTCGAAATCGGGTGATGTTGTGATTTAGGCTTGCTATTGCCAGTGATTAGCTTTTGCTATCGATTAGAATTGCAACCCCGCTCATTCTTGGTGTTGTTTCTTGCAAGGTGGGAGATATAAGTAGTCAGATATGCACTTTGCGAAAACGACTATGGAGGACTCATCAGTATAAAGAAGTGCGCTTTTCCTCTCGCCATGATTATGAGAAAGAGTGGTTCATGAGGCCGCGCTCATACATCGCATAGCAAAAGTTTCCTAAAGCTTCAAGGTGTCAAGATGTGGTCTTATAACTTGTTAGTTTTCCCCTCATGCCATTCTCCTACCCAGTACCTCGCTATCCAATGCGCTTGTTAGTCTTTAATCAAGATTTTGCTAATACCAGGACTCCTCCTTAGTTTCCTCCTACTTTCCTAGCTACCAGCGCAAGCTGCGCCCGCGACCCGCTACCCATCAGAATAATCCAGCACAACGTCCGCGCAGACGGCCTATCCTCCTACCCAAACGAGCGGCCATGGCCCGTCCGCCTCGCCGGCCAAATCTCCGAACTCTCCTTTCACCTCCGCACATCCCTCCCGACACCTTCATAACCATGCAAGAGGTAAAAGACAACCAGCTCCAGGACATCCTCACGAACCTAAACCGCAACGTGACCGATAAGTACGGCAGCAAATTCACGCGCATAAGCAACTACAACAGCAACGGCGCGAGGTTAAACGCGCAGAGGAACGGGAGGTTGGACTATGATATCACGCAGGATGCGAGATTGTACACTGGTCCGGGGGAGTGGAGTTATGTTGGCGTCGGACGGGACGATGGGAAGTACGGGGGGGAGTACTCGCCGATTTTTTACAGGCCGAGCCGGTGGACGCTTATGAGGTGGGAGACGAGCTGGTTCGCGGCGAATTCGACGTACCCGAATAAATCGTGGGGAGGGTCGAATAACCGACTGGTCACCGTCGGTTATTCCAGTCTACCGATGGCCTGCGGACGGTGGCGGTTATGGCCGCGCATTTAGACGATGCGTACCCCTGGGATGACGACTACCCGCGCGCGCAATCGCTGAGCTTCCTCTCTAACACTTTCGACTGGTGGACCGGCCGCGATAGTAGCTCCCATACAAAGTTCCCTGCATCCTCGGCGCGGACTTCAACGGCGAACTCAACGACCCCGGATACCCGAACATCAAAAACGGCACTGGAAACGGTAACATCCTCGAAGAACTCCAGCGGGACGTCGCGGGGAACTTCTACAAGATCTGGGGCCGCTGTTCACCTACACGGGATTCGGCGGGGAGTACTTCGAGCAACCGCTCGATTATATTTTCGTTAGCCCGTGGGAGCATAGCAGTAACCCTCCGTCGAGTTACTGGAGCATTGAGGGTTACGCGGTTAGTAACGCGGAGTTTGGGGGTAGTAACGATACTGTTGACGGTGGCGATCTCCAGCATAAGTACAACGACAACCGCGTTTGAATAGTGATCACCGCATGATTATCGGAGACTTGAGCCTGGCGTAGAGATACTTGCCCGTCCTGTTGAATCTTCGATTGAGTGCTTTTTCTTCCCCCTGGTGTTCGTTTACCAAACGTTCTCAGGGCGGGAGGCACTTTGTCGACTTCAGACGTTGATAAGGGTGAACTTTTGGCTCTTATGTTGCTTTCATTTTTTGTAGTAGTATCATGTTTTTTTTTTTATTTATTTTTTCTGGCTTTTTTCTGTACGATGTATTTCATTACGCTCATAAGATTATTGAACATGGCTTGAACGATATAGGTAGTATAAATATAATGATAGTACCAAATCAACAGCATATATTCAGTATGGAATATCCGCTTGACTGGCCTACATTCTGATGTGGTTGCCAGATAAGGTTTTACAGCTACATACATCAAATATAGGCGGGTCAAACGAAATGTAACGCTGTCTACTAGTAGTACTCCAGGTACACTGCCCTACTAATACCAGCCTAAGTCCATGCCTGTTAAGACTTTGTTCCTCTTCTTTCAGCGGATTTGGCCCATGGAAGAACGATCAGAAGACCGGGATATCTGCATTTTCGTAGAAAAGGATCTTTCCGAAGAAGCGGGTATAGGTGGGTGCGTTTTGCGGCTATAGGGGAGGAGCCGCGTTTCTATGTACAAAAGTAAGTAACTGCTAAGAGCCGCCGCTATAGCGGCCCGACATGGTTTAGAAAGCCCCCGCCGCAAACGCTCATGGATATTTTTGTAATCAGGTGATCGTGGATGGCGATAGTAGTTAAGGCCAAAGAGGCTTTCGCCAGTGGACTAGATATAGAAGACGATAGGAATAGGAAATTTTTTGCCCTTGCCGTCTATATACAAGATTTGTTACATATATGTTGTTAGGCTAATGCAATCGTTGTTACGAACCTTTCTCCTCCCCCTCCGCCTTCTCCGCCGCCCAATCCACTCCTCTCCCAAACCCGCTTCCCCAACGCGCCCTTAAACTCCTCGATACCGTCCACGATGCGGCACTTATTACCAGCCACCCTAACGATCCATCCTTCCCTTTCTCCTTCTTCACACCACCCTCTTCTTCCCCCTCACCCTCGCTTTTACTGGTATCCCCTTCCCTTCTCTCTTCAAGTTCCTTTTCCTTTACAGCCCCTCCACCTTCCTCTCCATCCAAACCCTCCCCCAGCAAAATTCTTATCCAACCAATCCCGAAACCTCAAACTCCTCTTCTCGCTGCTCTCCTGGAATACCAAACCCGGAGAACCGCTTTTGATTATTGTGACGGCGGAGGAGCGCTTGTTCAGGTTTAGCACTACGCTGCGGAGGCTTTTGGGGTTTGTGGGGAGGGAGGGGAGGATGTACAAGGAGAGTAAGCGCGGCGCGTGGGTTTTTGAGCGCGCGAGGAGGCGGCGGCGGAGAGGGATGTTATGTGCGGCATTTGTGGTGGAGATGGAGGATGAGGTTGATAGAACCGTTGGTGGGACTTGTGGAGGATAAATCGGACGAATAGCCCCCCCCCCAAAAAAAAAAAAAAAAGGATAGAGACGCGGCCAAAAATAGCGTGGTCGAGGTCACGTGCTCATTATCTTTATTTTTTTCTTTTTTTTCTTTTTTTTTTCTTCTGGCGCTCCGTTCGTTTCCTCTAAACCTCCAACAACAACTATCACCAACATCATCATCCCTCCTCACACAATGGCAAGAACGACCACATAAAAACCTAACAACATCACGCCTTATACCATATTTCTCCAATCCTCCTCTTCTGGGGCTCAACAACGCAACAATGCCGCTCCCCTCCCTCCCCTCCTCCGTCTCCCTCTCCCTCTTCATCCTCCGCCGCCTCCCCTTCGGCGCAACGAAACACCTCCGGCCCCTCCTCTCTCCACTAACCCTCCAAGCAGTATAAAATCCGGAACGCCCGGCCTAATCTTCACCATCTCCCCTTTTCCCCCCTCAACTAAAAACCCAGCAGAAACCATCAATGATTTCCTATATTCTCAGAAATACTTGCGGAGCTTGCAATACTCGGAGTACAAGTACCCCGCCGGCCTACCGATACGGATCAATGCCGACGGCGTGGAAGCTTTCGAAGCTGGTGAGGGTAATATCGTGCGATGGGAGGGTATGGAAGACGAGGGGGAGAAGAGGAAGGAGCGTGTAAGAGGGGGAAAGCGGTAGACCGATCAACATCCTCGCGAGCGATAAAGTCCTCGGCGTGTTAAAAGTCGTCCACGGCGCCGCGGTGCCTACCATATCACCCATAATCCTCCGCACCCGCCGGGCAAAAAACAGCAAAAAAAGAAACGAAAAAACGAGAAGAAGAAGAAGAAGAAGAGGAAGAAGGAGATGATGATGGTGACGGTATAGGCGATGTAGCGGTAGTAACCGGCGTGTCGACGCTCGCTAAAGTACTAAAGCACAATTACAACCTACCCGATTTCGCGGATGCAGCCATAACGGTCGCGGCGCGCTTCCACGGGATTTCAGAGGAGGACGCGGAGAAGAGCTGGCGACAGCTGAGCGTTAAACAGCGTAAGATGATACTTTCGAGCGATAGGTCTATCGATCCGAGAACTGGGCGGAAGAAGATCGACGTTGAGAGGAACGGGGTGGGAAGAAGTGGGGACGCTTACGGGAGTATCAGGAATCTAAACAGAAACAGGGTGTGGTGGTGGATACGGAGACGGGTTTTGGGTATACGAAGTACGCGGCGGAGAAATTACGGCAGAAGAAAGAACAGAAGAGCGATGCACAACGGACACGGCAACAGGATGATGTTAAAGTTCTCTATCTGGTTAATTCGTTACGCGCGAAAAACGCGGCCATTACAGGTCGCAAATACAAGAAGGTTAATCGGTTACTATTCAAAACCGGTCGCGTGGGTTCGTATTATACGACGGACCACCTAACCTACTACAAGAATTCCGGCGGGAGTTTTTGTTCGGCGGCGGGACGATGGAGAAGATGGTGGTGTACGCCTGTCAACATCAACAGCAACAGCAACGAAGAAGGGGAGGAGAAGTTAAGAGTAATATTACATTCCTGACGACGAGGATACCCGCCACTACCACGGAGCATTGCGGCGGTTAGGTCTGCTACCGTTCGCGAACGGCTGCGTGGAGACGGAAGTTAGGATCACGGGGAGGATATGAGCTGGTATACGCCCGACATCGCGTCTCTGACGCCTCCTCTACTCCCTTCCGTCCTCCCTCTTCCTCTTCGACGTCCCACCTGGAGAATTTAGAAAACGCGATACTGCGTATTAAAGGCGAACTCCTCATCGAGGAAAACGACCAGAAGGCGCGAAGGAGAAGAGGAAGAAAGGTCAGGAGCAGTTTTGGAGGTTGAGGGAGGAGAGTAAGGAGAGGAGTAAGAGCTTCCAGGCGTACATGAAAGCGAGGAGGATGACTAGTAGCGTGGAGGTTGGGGGAAGAGGTGTTTGGGCATAGGGATTTTAGGGTGGAGAGGGGAGAGGAGAGGTTGGAGAGGTTGGAGAGGGGTGTATAATATTTCAAAAAGGCTGGAGACGTAGCATAGAGCATATTGTATTACATTATTTTTTCCTACATGTATATACATATAAACGCTTACAGCTTTTCCTGGGACACTTGTGTATAGAACAGACAAGATTACGAGCAAATAAAACACAAAAAACCGCTCAGGATGGAGAGAATGTACGATGCGCCGTTTTGAAATTTGTACAAGTATTACTACCCAATCATATATTACACAAAAAGCCCCTCTAAGTCAACGAGAGCGATATCTTTTTTTTTTTTTTTTTACGTCCACTCCTCCTCATGAACCCCATCGGACTCTTCTGCCTCTCCCTAACATCAAGACATAACCTCCTAACCCCGCTCCTATCCCTTCTCAAATCCGCCTCGTAAACCCCCGCCAGCCTAATCTTCCGACCTACTTCCGCTTCGTGGAGTACTCTATCCTTCTCCTTCTCCACTTCCCCCCTTCGCCTTCCCGTTTATTCCCGACGGCACCTTTCGACGAAAGCTCCTTCCACACTTCATCCCTTACCGCCGCCTCCCCTACACCCCCCAACCCGCCGAGCTTCAGTAGAGCGTAAAGTGCGCTATATCGTGCGCTCCTCGCCACCTTAAACCCCTTCAACACCCCTCCCCCCCTCCTCCCCTCCTCCTCCCGTTTCTTCCTTACTAGCGATGGTGTCCCACCACCCCCTCTCGACCCTACTGACCCGACCATCCTCCTAACCTTAACTCTCCCGAAGCTGCTCACGACGCCGGCCTTCTCCTCCCCGTTGTAGTTCCTCACCCACGCGCGCACCTTCCGGAGGGCTTCGATGGAGGGTTCGTTCCACCACTCGGATTCCAGGAAGAGGTATCCGGGCGAGCCGAGCTTCTGGAGGCCGCGGAGGCAGTAGCGGGTCGCGGAGTTGGTCAGCTTTTTGAGAGAGCGGGAGGGGCAGGGAGGAGAGGCGTAGAGGCGTGGTAGGAGGGGTGCTGGGTTGTCGGGGCGGAGGTGGGGGCTTTAGGAGGCGGAGGGTGGGGGGATCGAGGGCATTTGCTGAGGTGTGCCGTTGTTGTTGTACGGGTGCTGGACCTGCTTAAGAGCGATAGGGCATATACTTTGAGAAGGGGTGGAGAGAGAGAGAGAGAGGGTGGTTTCGACTGCTTTGCTGCGGAGAGGTTATGTACTGAGATGATGATTGGATGAGAGGTCGTTGCAGCGTTGCAGTGTGTCGTTGGAGATTTGGAGGGTTGGAGTTGATTGAGCGGTTGAAAAATCTTTAAGGAACGGATGAAAACCACACACAAAAAAAAGAAGCCAAGCTAGTAGTCACGTGATGTTCGAAGCGAACTTGTCCATCGTTGCGAGTTTTTTTTTTTTTTTTTTTTTTTTTTTTTTTTTTTGGGGAGCGTCGCAGAAAAGCGCTAATAAGCGGGAGAAAGGCTTCAGCTGTTTGGAGGCAGGTTCGTGTGACGAATCAGGACTACTATCTTATCATGCGTGGAATTTATGGGCTTTGTATCGTTTTATTTCGGCAAGGGAATCCTTTTTACGCAAACGTACCGGCGGTCCAGGAAAACGGTTCAGGACTACGGCAGTCGAAGCAAGGAACTATGACGACGGAGATAGATGAAGCTACAGGTACCGCTTTGCTGGCAATTGGCTCACAGAGACAGACAACGTGGAGAAGAAGATGAACCAAAGGGATCAGCCATTGCGATTCAGGAACAGTTCTCCAAGATTCTCGAACAAGGAAAAAAAAAAAAAAAAAAAAAAAAAGCGCACAAAGATCGCCCAAACGGAACGGAGCGAAGCGAAACGAAATAAAAACAAAAAGCGACGAACTTGGGATGAAAGCTAAGGTGATAATCACATGTCAATTTGTTCTTTTTCTTATCGCCACATCGAGGCAAAAGTTTCGATTTCCTATTGCGACATTGATGACGTGCGTTGATTCGTTGTTCGCGATACAGTATCACGACGGCGATAACGTGATGAACGGTGAGCTCCGTCCCAATTGCTCGTGGTCGTGGTCGTGGCCGATATTAGATCATATCGCTGGAGGAAAATTTGTTTCGATATCGGATCGAGGCTCGAAAACAAAAACAAAAAAAAAAAAAAAAAAAAAAACGAGTCAATTCCTTATCGCTCTCCGTCAGCCTTACACGTGTACAAAATCAACGAATTGGCAGTGCATTATCTCTCAAAAACGAAAGACGGAGAGTCCCCTTTTTTTTCCTTCTTTACCCAGGACTTCGGAAGAGAGAGAGAGAGAAGCGAGTAGATGGACTCAACGTTCTTCTATCTAATTGTTCAGATTTAAAAAAAATTAAAAATAACTCATAGACATTTTCTTTTCAGTATTGTTTCTCCGAGTACTCGCAATTGCTCAAAACATACACATACACACACATACACACACTCACACACATTGCAAAAATGTTAACGGGGGGGGATGCACCGCGTTCGTGGTTCCTCTAAACCTCGATCATTTGACATGTGAAAATTCGATGCAGTCCCAGAAAAATATTTGATTTCGTGGCTGCATTCTGGATCGCCAACTCAGCTCTTGCTTGAGTGCTTGAGTCTCCCCTCACTTTCTTTTGACATGCAAGCGCTAGACCCCAACTTCGAATTCGTGGCTGGCTCCCGCTGTTTCCGACCTAATACTCACTTAAGGTAGATGCCGCTGCGATTTTTCGATCGATTTCTTTTTAACTTGGGGTGTGTGGTAGCTGAGTTGTAACCTGTCTCTGCCCAATTACAGTGGACGACAATCCCCGTCCCCGTCCAATTCCCCCCCCAACCCTTGTCTTTCTCGCCTCGTCTTTCCGCTGTCGATTTTGCAGCTGGGAGAGTCCGAAGAGACAAAAGAGACGCTTTCGGTGAATTTTTTGCAGCGGGAAGATAATCTTGTGTTGTTGTTGTTGTTGTTTGTTAACAAAGAAATTCCCGCCAACCTTGCACGGAAACCCGGTATTACATACATTATTTCAATCCCGACCTCCCCATTTTTTTTTTTAAATTAATAAAATCCTCCCTATTTCCTTTTCCATCGCCCATCCTTCTTCCTTCCTTCCATCATCCTTTCTCCTTCCATCACCATCGACAATGACATAAACCCATCATCATACCATCACCATCACCATCAACAATCAACATCACATTAACAGCAATCAAGATGTTGACCAAACACCTCCCCCTAACATCATCCCGCACGACACCGGCAGCGATGCCGTCGCAACCTATTACTACAACTACAACAATGACGACAAGTAGTAGTAGTAGTAGTAGTAGTAGTAGTAGCAGTAGTAGTGGTAGGAAGAGTTATTGAGTCGGATATACGTACCGCGTATACACCCCGTACGGACGGTGAGGAATGGCGTCGCGTGGGTTGTTATTCCGTGTCGTGAGTATTCCTTCAACAAACTTCCTTTCGTTGTTCATTCCCTCCCCTCGAAAAAGAAAAAAAAAATAAATAAAAAAAGACACTCTTCCGCTCCTTTAATCTCTCTCTCTCTCTCTCTCTCTCGGCTGTCTTTACCCGTTCTTTTTTCATTTTGTGTCCACACGCGGCACGGACATCAAAAACTAACAATTCTCTCTTTTTCCTTCGCCGTTGCAGTGCCCTCTCGACCACATCATAGTCCTCTCCTTCCTGGTAATCTTCGCGGTCATCAGCCGCGTGAAGTACATCTCTCCCGAGACGCGTGACAGCTAATACGCATCGTCCGCCGAACATCAACCTGGCGCCTTACACGTCCATCACTCCTCCTCCTCCCCCTCCCCGTTTCTTCCTCTCCGCCGAAATCGCACCCGCGCGCCGAAGAAAAACGACCGAAGCTCCCCAGGCGCCGGAACGCCAAGAGCGAGCCGCAATTCCTCCGCTAACGCACCACCACAACGACTTCTCCGACGACGGATACCTCAGCGACACCGTCGTCGGCAGCGTCACCGACCTCTCCTTCAACGAGCCGCCGCCGCTGCCGCCGCGCCCGACGTCCCGCTCCCGGAGCTCGACGAAATAACCCTCCTCCTCGCCGAAAAAAAGCTGAAGGACGCGGAAAACGCCGCCAAGGAGATTACCGCCCGCGCGCAGAGGCTCGCGATTCGATGCTGAGCTCCGCGTCCGCGCTGCACGACACGTGGGTTTCCGACGCGCACAGCAGTACTCCTCCATCATCGGCAGGGCCAGATCGACGTCGAGTCCCTATCCCTGCAGTCCGAGTCCTTGCGCTCCGCCATCGACGAGCGCAAGAGGGTATTAAGCGCGAAGAGCGCGGAGGCCGGAGTGCAGACCGATAACGTCGCCCCCGCCGCGCGGTTGAGCATGAGTAAAGTCGTCGGCGTCGACATCCCGCCTTACTCCTCCCTCATTCCGTCGACGTACTCCCCGCCCGCTACTCCCTCCAAAAGGCCAGTTCGTCCGAGCACGGCGTCCCCATCACGCTCGCTCGATATTTCCCGATGAGCACACGGCCCAATACCGCGCGGGATTGCTCGGCCGTAAACGCCCCCTTAGCGTCGGAACCGTCGATACGCTCGCGTCTTTATCTCCCGCGTCGTATAAGAATAGGGCGTCGGAGGAGGGTGGCGTTAAGATTACTCCGTCCTCTACTACCTCCGAAGAAGGGAAAGAGGCCGTAAGGAGAAGAAGAAAGGAGGCGTGAGGGAGTTCGTGGTAAGGTTTTCATCATCACCACCATAGTATAGTGAAGGTGGATTAGTTGGGCATTGCGAGGATGGGGAGCAGCGGGAGTATTAATAAGCTGAGGAAGAAGAGGGAGGTATGGGAAGGGTAGGGAGAGTAATGAGTAGTTAAGGGAAAGGGAATTTGGGTTTTGGGGGTTTTGCTTTTGCTTTTTAAAGTAGACTGCATGGCGTTTTTTTTGCTACTTTGATGATTTTTGGATAGGGATAGCTTTTTTTTTTTCATGAATTGCTTTTGTTTTTTTTAATGATAATGAGAAATAATAAAGTACATATCACATTTGGACTTTCTTCCCGCTCTCTCTCTTTCTGAACGTCCTGCAAATGGAGCGAGACTGACTATCTGAACGTGAAACGAAAAAGAAAGAAAAAAAAACAGAAAAAAAATAAAAAGAGAAGAGAAGAGGAAGAATAGAAGAGAGGAAGAGAAGGGTAGAGCTAGAGGAGGTCGGTATTCGCATTGCTTTTGTGTCTCGTTTTTTTTTTTTTTTTTTTTAATAAAGTAGGTTAAAAGAAAAAGAAAGAGAGAAAAAAAAGAAAAACAGATACAATAAAACAGTAAATATCATTGGCCGCAAGTACTGTATCTCGCAAGCGAGACAAGTGTGCCTTGTATTCGAATTCGTAGATTGTATGATAGTCCTTAATGTATTATTATTATTATTATTATTATTATTATTTTAATTTTTATTGGCGTATAAATCGAGAGAAAACAAAGTCGTATTAACCCGCAGAGATATATATATAAGAGAGAAGAAGAGGAAAGATAGAGGCGTTTTCTAGAAAAAGCCTTTGCGCCTATTAACATCGCTGTTATGAGTATGTGCGTTTGTTCACTAGGGTGTAAAAGAAATATCGATATATTTTTAAAATCAAAAGCATAACACGTAATAGTACGGAGAAGGCGTGCCTGGGACCACTTCTTCCACGGTCGTGAACATGGTATTTTTATAAGTTTCCTAGGAGAACAGCACAATGCGGAGGCTTTTTTTTTTTTTTTTTTTTTTTTTTTAGCTGATATATCCTCGAATTTGGTACGTGTTCACACTGAAGAACGCCGTCAAGGTCTTTGTTTTTAACGCTCTTCCTCGAGGAGTAAAAAACATTATACTACTCTAATATACATCCGTTAAACCATCAAACACAATCGTTCAACCAGAAACCACTCCTCAAATTCATCCCCCCCCCCTCCACCCCACACCGCCCCGGTCTACACATTATACTCCCCCTTCTCCTTTTGACGCGCCCTTTCCTCCCCTCCTAACGTCAAACTCCTCATCGCCTCTGCGGACCTCCACCGTACCCCATGGTTAACGCCGCAGCTGCAACCCCTGATGTTCCCTTCCCTATCCACAAGCATGGTATTCTGCCCCACAGTAACGGGCACGCACTTCGCGAGAACGCGGGAGCGGTTCTTCTTGCGCCATTCTCTCTCCTCGTCTTCGCGCTGGGTGGCGTAGTAGCGCTGGACGCAGTAGATCACGAAGGAGGCGAAGATGCCGGTGCCCAGGAGGACGAGGAGGACTATTAGGAGGCTGCGCGCGGCGGGGTCGTCGCTGGGGGGTGGGGGTGGGTTGGGGATTATTACCACGCCCGGGCATTGTTTTTGTTTTTGTTTGTAGGGTTTATATGTCGGAAGTTATATTAGGGGATGAAAAGAGAGAGGAAGAGGTCTTCGGATTTCTTTTGTCTTGAATGAAGACTGTTTATTAATTTTTTTTTATTTTTTATTTTTTTTTTTTTGTTTGGAGAGTAGAGTATTCTGCCTAAGGAGACTTTTTTTTTTTTTTTTTTTCTTTTTTTTCTAAAAGAAAAAAAAAAATAAAAATAAAAATAAAAATAAAATCCTGGGAGAAACGAAGCACAGTTTTTAGTCTTGGGTGGGAGTATTATACTGTACACTTCAAAGGACTTTACTTCCATTAAATCCCCCAGATGTTTTAACAACCCTCGAGGATTCGTCCTGCACCTTGAGGTTGTGGGCAAAAGTGAACACTTGCCCCGGATTAGCGCAACCACCCCCCAGCCGGCAAGCGTCAACCCGCTAGGTAGGAAAAGAGAAAAAGAAGAGGAGGAAGAGTCAGACGGGGGCGACAAGGGTATGCCCAATAGGTGTGTCGGCAAGGGCCATTGGTCTTAATTAAACAGAACATGATAACAACGTTAACTTTCTCTCTTCCGCGCTACTTTGCTCGGATTAGAAGTTAGTAGTTGGAGTTGATATGGTGCGTCTGCGAGGTTTGAGTTAATTCGCGCGTATTTTACTTGGGTGGGTGTGAAAAACGGTCTGAGACACCTTCCCCGAAGAGTGTTCGTGTCGCTAGGAATATATCAGATTTGATCGCGATCTCCGACGGCGGTTTTGTTGCTTAGTGGTCAGCATATGGGGGGCGTATAAAATGGCAAATATGGGTTGATATTAGAGGGTAGAGGAAATACAAAGAAAATCCGTTCTGTCCGTCCGGGATGGGGAGAAAATGGCAAGTAGCTTAGCAACTTGAATGGGGGTGCTGCTGAAATGGCAAAAGCCTCGTCTCTACCTAGGCCTATCCAAGATGGTCCGCATACTAGTACAGAGCTCTTGTCGTGATCTCGACAACACTCTTTTTTTTTTTTCTTCCAGATTCTTTCTTTCCGGGGGCGAAAACAAAAAACAAGGACCACGGCTATACTCATCTTGTTGAGTTATGACCTGCCCAGTTTCTTTTTGTTCCAGCATCGCGGTTCTCCGTTCAAGTTGGTGTTCACAGGCTTTTACAGACTCTGGACGCTATAGACTCTGGACGCTGTCATACCGAGATCGTCTTTCCCGCCTACTGCAATCTTCGGAAATCCTCCCACGCCGGCTTCCATGGCTCAGGCCATGCAGTCATTAAAGGAGTTTGTTCTAGAGCGATGTAGAGAGTATGCAGATGGATTAGCCAGGCTGTGAATGAACTGTCACACAAAATAACATATCAGAATAAATCTAACTAGGTCAAAAGTAAGAAGTCAAAATTCGTGAGCATATGCATGATTTTATAATGTGTACAAGCACCCAGGATAGGAGTGATTAGGGTTTGCGAGCGCTGGGTGGAATTTTTGACCACGACCTTTATATCGACACTCTGCAAAGCACGGAGACGGGGGGCTTTTCATGAGAGCTAAATCATATCAAAAACTGGCTATCTGGGCTAGATACATAGTTAGATATAAGATGTCGCCATAAGCCTTTAGAAAAAGGTCAAAGGGGAAGGCCTTTGGGTCCAGATACTTAGATTTCCTTCAGTCTATCACGATGGTCTCTGCATGCTGCTTGAGCGATGATGGAGTGGCGGACCCTCCCGCCGTTCTGGAAGCTCTAAAATACGTGAATACAGGCCTATAAGCCAGGTTGATCCGTTGAAGGTGGATGAGTTTGGTTGTTATGCTTCTTAGCCACGATCTTTTACGAGAACCATTTCAGCTTTTCCAAACAGATAACAACCCCCTCTAAATTTCTCACCTCTCTGACAACGGAACAATGCATACGCATATGCCAACGCGAAATCTCTCAGCGCCGCGTGGAAATACGTGTGTGGACAAAACAAGCGAATCCAATATCGATCTCGAAATATTATTTGTCTGAGCGCAAAGCAGATATATTCGTTACTAACAAGCTTCACGACTATCTACATCACAACCGCTCCTTCAACCTTCCCGCCTACGACTTATCATACCCACTCCAGAAATCCTTCTTCCAAGCGTTAACAAGCTCCGCAACCTTCGGATCCGTAAACGGGTGCAGCTGGGTGAACATCATCCCGCCACTCCCCTTTCCCTACAAGCCACCAGACCGTCCCGGATCCGCCGCCCCAGCAAAGCACGTTCCGCGGCTGTCCAGCTCCTTCGCCTCCCCTTGCGCCAGCAAAACCACCTAATCCGTGGTTAACGTCGTCCCCCTCGACGGGACCCGCGACCATACTCCACGCTACCTTCAGGCTCATCAGCATCGGAATACCCGCGGATCCCTTCGGTATTTGCGGCCTCCACATCTCTTCCACGGTTTCCTTCTTGAGTAACTTCGGCTCGTCGGATATCAAGTCTGCCAGGACAGCGATGTATTCCTTCGCCGTAAGACAGAGTCCGGCGCCACCCTCGCCGTCGGAGTTCTGCCCGTGCCAGAATTCGTGCTCCTTTAATCCTCCATCCTCCGTTCGTTCCGCCGCACCATCAGGCGCGCTTTATACTCCGACTTACTCGAATCGGAAATGTTAAACGTCGGATACGCGCGGATAATCCGAGCGGTTTCCACACGTGCTGTATCATGTACTCTTCCAATGGGATGCTATCGTGTAATCGGCGGACCGCGACGCCAGCCAATCCAACCCGCCGCCGTAGAACCAGCCCGTGCCGGGCTCGAAGATCAGCGGGAGTCGTATTTTTCGGTTATGATGTTGGAGCCTTTGTTCGGTCTGGTCGCGTGCCATTTTAGGAGGAGGGGGTGGAGGAAGAAGTAGGCGAAGCCGGAGGCGTGAGATAGTAACATCCTCGCGGTTATCTTCGTTTCGGACTTTGTGTATTTTAGTTCACCGTTTTCGTCGGCTGAAATTATTTCCTGCGAGCCGATTTCGGGCAGAATGCGCGATATGGGTTCGTCGAGCGTTAAAAGGCCTTTGTCGACGCATTGAAGTAGGGCGATGGAAGTGAATAGTTTTGAAGCGGATGCGGCTTTAATGACGGCGTCTTCGCGGAGTGGAGAGGCGGTGGGGAGGAGGGAGTCGTAGCCGGAGATCTTTTTGTAGATGGTTTTGCCGTGCTTGTCGACGCAGGTGAAGAAGGCGCCGTGGACGGTGGGGTTTCCTTTGGTGGTGTAGCTTGAGAGGAGGTGTCGAAGTCGGTCATCGTGATGGGGTTGGAGGTTTGGTGGTTGTAATTGAGGGTGTTGATGATACTTCTAGTAACTAAGGTTGAGGTGCTCAAATTGTCTTGCTGTCTGCCTTTCGCGATCAATTGATGAGGTCTTCCCTGGAGGGTGTTAAATATTATTCTCGTTCCTCGTTCCGTCATTCTGCTTTATTTGTTTCCCCGCATCTGAGTCAAGCTTTTAACCTTTCCGCCTCAATTCGGCCGATAGAGAAGCTTGCCTTTGCTTACTTGCTGATCACGACTCGGAAGCTCAACGCCATCTTTGGTTCCCGATGCATATAAGCCCTTTCCCATCAGTTCTCTCTGTTTTGTAAGGCAATTATCCGTGTCCGTGATTGCAGATGTCTCTTCTACTATCATTGACTCATAAAAACGCCATTGACTGGTGGTAAAACCCTGTTCATTCGCTTATAAAATCCAGGTTTGAGGAACAGCGCTTGAGAATAATATAAGCTTATTTTATTATTGTTCCCGCTGAGCTCGTATCCCACGGATTTATTATTGTTTCTACAAAGGCGACGCTAGGATGTGGATCCTACCCAAACGAAAGGCTAATGATCATGAGTCAACACGCCCCTTCGGGATCATTAATAATGCCGTCGCCGAAGTATTGAATCTGGTAATCAAGACGTTGTACCTCATTTCCTCGGTCCTTATTCTACATGCGTGGTTCGTGAGATTAATCTCTCTAAGCGGTGCTTCCTACATCGACGTCTCTACTCGCTAGAAATAAAATACTGTGACTTATTTGACCCGGACGAGATATCGCGATATTACTCATTGCTCAGTGGACGTAGAGAAAGAATCATTTTCAACGACGCTAGAGTTCTACTGTAGGACAAGCAGCGAAGTTTTCTTTTCTTTTTTTTTTCTTTTTGTCGGGCTTCCGTTTTTTGGTGTATTTGTTTTATACGTAATTCTTTCACTTTTTCAAGTCTAGGAAATACCCTACATCAGAGGTATCGCCTTTCACCGATTGTGAGGAATACGAGCATTGCTGTCCTTTGTCAATGCAGAGCGATTTTTGTGTGAATTTCGACAGTTGCCTCCACAATCACGGTTTATAAGTTTTCCTTCGGGTTCCGATAATACTGGCACCTCCGAAAAGCCAGACCGCGAAAATATACAGTATATACCTAGTAACCTTACTTTGAACGAAGGATAACCTCGCAGCCAGCAAATACTGAAGTTCCCCAAAAAGTGAAGCTGGCTGAGAAGAACTAGGACCGAGGAAGCATCCGGTGGTTACCAGGCGGTTTGGTTTTAATGCATCCCCTGCTTGCTCCTGCTAAACCCCCTAAATCCTTCCCGATATACTAAGCCTTCGCTTCCCCCCCACACCCTACACTATTCGCCCTATCCGCTCGCTCCCAGAAGTAAACAAACTTAACAACCCTCAGCATGGCCACTATCAAAGGCGCTTACACTCCTTGCCCCGTCGGTTAAACACTCATGCCATGATAATTGCCCGGTTCGGTAAACGGGACCAGTTCTCCTACCAAGCGTCGCATCGCCTCCCCCACAAATCTGAGCTATTCGCTGTTTGTTCTAGATGTTTCATGATATTGTATCCTAGCCTGAGTATAAATAACGGTCGGCGCTTAACCCATTAATTCGATCTTTATTACGCCATCACCATAGGGGTTACTGAGACCGTTTAGGCAGATTAAGACAAGATGCTTAGGCTGTGTCCTTTTCGTAGTATGCTTTAACGCTCTAACACAAAATTACATCTACGCGTTTTTTCTTCCTTTTTTTGTTCTCTATAAGGTTCTCCTTTGATTCAATCTCGTATGCAAGTTTCTTATTCTTGCACAGGGCTGCAGGAGGGTACTTTTTCCCAAACACGAACAAATAACCTTAACCAAGGTCCATAGTAGTAACAGTATTCCTTTCAGTAAAAAAATTTTTTTTTTCCTTTTCCCGAAAAATAAAGCTGAGCTCCAGTACTTGAAACTGCGAACTGCTAGCGCAAATACGATGTAGCCAGCCTTTCAAGGTTGGGGACCCACACAGCCTTATGCATGGAATAATTTCAAGGTGCAGCCAAGCCCTTCGTCCTTCGATCTTTCACTCCAAAGGTGCTCTTGAGACAAGCAACAAAAGTTTGTTATACCCACATATTGTTACGGGACAGGGCTATCAAACCATTCTGTATCGCGTCGTCATAGGGGTTCTTCTTTTGAGGTATTTTGTAAGCACGGAAAGGATATCGTATATAAGGACCCTAATCGTCTCCGCTGTTTTTTATTTATCGCCTTTTTTTGCTCGTTTCGAGAGGTTTGAGTCGTTTTTTTTTCTCCCTTGGAATCCGTTGTAAGCGCCGTCGCTGAGAGTTAGTCTTCCAATCTCCTTACGGCTACGCTTATGAGATTCTACGATCACGAACTTTAACGACCTCCTTACGAACACATCAAATCCCGTAGACGACCAAACACCGTTTTCTCCTCTCCTTCTTACATCTTACAGAACAATGGCTCCTCATCTCCCACCACTCAATCTCCACCCTCCTCTCCCTCGACGCCAACCTCCTCCTCAAAACACACATCAACGTCTCCTCGCATCTACACTCTTCATATCCTTCGTCTACAAGCTCTCCCTCGCAACCTACAACAACATCACGAAAACGTCTCGCTATCCCGCCGACGTCGCAGGTCGAACAGCTACACTTGTCGAGATTACAGTTCGTCATCGCCATACTAAACGCTTTACGGGATACGTTGCCGCTGGCGATCACAGTCGGTGTTTTACGCTTTTACGTTCGTCGCGGAGAGCCGGCCGTGGCTTGCGTGTTGCCTGCGGGGCGTGGTGGTATTCTGACATGAACCACCGGGTATCGGAGTTGCTGAAAGGTGGGGAGGGAGTAGGGAGGACTGTGCGTGTTGCTGCGAGAGGTGCTGCGAGGAGGTTTGCGGGTTGGAGAAGGTGTTTACGACGGTTAAGGGGGAGTGATGAGGGGTTCGATTTACAGCGGTGGCAAGGGTTCGGGAAGTGTTGAGGTTGATAGAGAATACTTTTCCTATGTAAATTCCTTCATTTAGCATACTGTAGATCCCTACGGTATTTCCCTTACACTGGCATATAGATTTGGTGCATCTGGTAGGGTTTAGTCACGTCACGATAGACATGTCTTCTAGAGCTTTTTAAATTTAATGAAAAAATATGTTCAAGATGTAAGTTCGGAATGGAAATTGAGAGAATCACGGTCACGAAACTTATAGAAGTCACTTGTTCTATTTTATTTCTATTTATTTGCCTGCTATTAGTATTTTCTAGAAACATGAACCAGAAATATGAGACAGAAAATGGAGGCCTTTCCACTAGCAAATTTCCACAAACCACCAACCTCTAAAGAACATCACCACCCACATATAACAAACCCAAAGGCCGAAAAAAAAGTTAAAACATTGAACGGATAATACCTATTCTGTCAATCTTTTCTCTATAGAAATACTCTGATATCTCCTCCAAATCAAGAGCCACATATCCATTATGACCCCATCCGCAGCTCTCGTCGTAAGTGGCCTCTCCGTCCCTTCCAAGTCGCTTCCTCCGACTCCACATCATACTAACGTCCCCTCAACACCCTAGGACTTCTACCTCTATCTCCTCCTTAATCTCCTCCGCAGATCCCTCTACCTCCATGCCCTCTCGCTGCTATTCTGCGCCGCCACCGCTCTTATAAACAAGGAACCGTTCTACGTCCTGCACTACTTCCCAATCACGGCCTCGACGATTTCATACGCTACTCTCCGACGTATAGGTGTATGCATATCCTCCTTGCAATGTTTGTTTTGGAGAGGATGAAGGGAGGGTTAATGCGGTGGTGGTGGAGGTGGAGGAGGAGGAGGTGGAGAAGTTTAAGGGTAGGAGGGATGTTTGGAGGAGTGGAGGAGGGGAAGAAGTTGAGGAGAGAGAGGGAGGGGGAGATGGGTATGGGGACGGTGGGGACGGGAGAGAGGGAGGGCGATGAAGAGGGCGAGGGGTTGACGACGCCGTTTCCGGAGTTCGGTACGCTGCAATGGATTAGGGAGGAGGGAGGAAGGAAACCATTCAATTTGAAGAGATATAGAACGATATTGGAGAAAAAAGGGTTACGAAATCAAAACAAGATGAGGAATATCTACATGGAGAACAAAAAAAAAAAACCTTTGTTCAATGAACTTGAAGTCATAGAAATAGCCTTAGAAGACTGCAAGCTATTTGGATTATGCATCCGTAGCATGGAGAAAGCGAAGGCGAGAAGGACGAGACATCGATTCAGTGAACAGACGCCATCAATAAATAAATAAATAAATAAATAAATAAAATAAAATAAAAAGGGCAGACGAAATGGTTTAAGATCGAGGTGGGTCTCTAAGAAGACCGTGAACACATTTTGAATAGAAGATGTCATAACTTATAGTTGAAGGAAACCATCCAAGGAGGTTGTGTTTTGTATTTTCATAACAAGACCGATATGCTTGTCTCTGCCTTTTTGTTACCATGAACAGGCAGTACAGATATTCGCTAGGAATATTAAGAACTATTAACATAAAAGAGACCAAATATTAAACCCAGATAGAAACCCATCCGTTGATAAAGACCCGAAAGATAGTAAAACACCAAGTTATGCAGTAATAGAGAAAAGAGAAAAAAGATAGAAGAACGTAAACGAGGAAGAGATGCCAAAGGACCATGCTATGCAAAACCGAGAAGAGCGAATGGGACAGAGGAAGACGTAGTAATATCGTGAAGCGAAGCGGAAGAGAGTAGGGTTGTAGGTCGGAACAGTTAATCGAATCGGATGTGTGCATCATGTTGTCGATAATCAGTCAAGACGTCGAAAGCTTCACGACCTTGCAGAGTTCCCACCCCGAGGCGCCTGCCCTCCTCCTCCCCTCCGACAGCCACGTCATCTCGATCGTCGGCACCGTGCACGGACTATACGCTGGTAAGCTTAAGCTACTCGGGCTCTTCTCTTCCTCCTCCACGACCCTCCGCACGTTCGTATCGATCCTCTGTCCCAAAACAGCTTCAACGTCCGCTTCCCTCAGCTTTATCTCCGCGCGGCGCGCCGCTTCTCGTTGTTGGTGGCGCGGTAGTATACGACCGCGATAGCAGCCGTGACGAAGGAGAATATTACTGCGGCAGCGAGTATGACGATGCCGACGATCATGGCGACGCGGTTGCGTTGTTGTTGTAGGAGTTGGGGGTGGGGCTGGTGTTATTGTTGATATTATCACGTCGTCGTCGCGCTGGATGAGGGTTGTAGAGGGACGGCATGGTGATTGTATTGTGGTATAGGGTTTATCTGGTAATGTTGAGAATAGATAGGAGAAATAAAAATGAAGATAAAAAAGCGTATGGTGTCCGGCACTTTCTGGTATACAGTCGAAGTGAAGAAGATAACTGTGTAGTGGAATGAAAATAAAGGCCGGCCTAACGTTTCGAAAAAAGGAAGGGAAAAGAGGTTGCATGAACGGCCTGGGCGTTTTGTTATATAACAAGCTGGTGCAGTTGGTCGTCCTGTCATTGCGAGAAATGAAATAGTAGCAGATCCTATAAAAATAACAACATTCTCACAGGTATTTTCCGATTCGCTAACAACCGAAAAGAACTATGCTATGATCCTATATTGGCTCCCGACACACGCAGGAGAAGCCTGTCTTGTCTTCGATTATTCGAAACTGACGAACAATGTAAGAGCGCACCCTTCTATCGAATATTACTAGCCTTTTTGGTGTTTCGAAAGTTCGAAAGGGAAAAAGGCAAGATAGGGTCATCGTTGTCGTTAATAGGTGCGTGGTTGAAGCAGGAAGCGCCGCCAAGGCCGGTTATACTCCCGTTCCCGCACAGCAAAGACAGCCCTTCCCTTCATCCAGCCAATGAAAGCGCTCCACAGGAATTGTTTACAAATTCTGCACGATGTTTCATAGGCGGATCTATAGATCGGCCTTATCATGTGTGAAGAATAGTTACCTATCAAGGTAAATTCGGTTGTTTCTCAATTTCTGTGGCCAGAAGCATGCAGAACCCTTGGGTAATTTTATTTTCCTGCTTAACATGTCGTTTATAGAGTATATTTAGATATCGCTGAAAACAACGCGGACTTGGGAGGTTCTAATAGGCTGGCATGGACAAGATAGCTTGTGTTCCGCGTTTAACCCCACACTCCTCTTCAGTGTAACTGGTGTTTGTCGAGACCACGACAAACTACATATAGTATAGTGGAGGCTGTGTAAAGAAATGCTGCTCAGCAAGGGCTTAAGCAGACAGTACTTAAGCGCGATAGGAAGTTGGGAAATAGGGGATTTGCGACCGCCCGGCGGATAGAGATTCATGCAAAGAAATAGATTATTGATAAATAAAATCGATTATGACCGTGGATGATGACATTGCCTTACCCCTACGTTCAGGTGATTCATTAACGTGGTGCCTCTTAATGCGAAGGGGTTTTGATGTCGTACCCGCGACCTTGAAGTCTGGGGAAATCGGTCGTTTACACACGAAGACTCGGAGCTTCCCTCAATAAGATTGTTTCAACTCTTAGGGAACATAGGCTAAGCGTTCGTTGAAATCCTAAGCCCGGGGTTCGTCTCCACCACGCCTTATAGATGGGCACCTGCGTAGTACTTCCTATACGTGCCTATGTTACTCTTAAGCTCTCAATGTATTTGAAATATTGCACTTTGCGCTTTGGCCTCGCAGTGCGACGGTACTCTCAGCGATTCTCATAAGGCAATCGACGATCCACGTACGCGGCGCGTATGCTCATTTCATGTAATTGTATTAATCCTATGAACGAAATTCAGGGCTTTGGTGCCCTAGGAAAGCCTTGTTCGGGAGAAGGATCGAAGTAAGTGTCAATAATAGCGGTTAACAGTCTCATTGCTTCAGTTATACTCGTTGAGAAATATTAAAGGCCATCTGCAAGTGGCACACAGTAATCCGATTCGGTATAGTGAAATTTGGGAGCAACGCCTCCATCAATTCGTTATTATGATATTTTCCTATACGATGAAAAGTTTTGAGATCTAGCCCTCATCATAAACACAAACGCAAAGTAGATATTTCCTGATCATACCCCAGAATTCGAGAACTTTTATATAAACTCCCTCAACAACGAGACAGGAAGTAAAGTTGAAAGAGTGCAGTACCATTTACATGTTCATCCAGTCAGGTACCTCACTGTTGCCTTGCGCAGCCTTCTTCTTCTGCGCCAATTGTCCTCAACGTGATCGTCACCATCGCCATCCTCCTGCTTCTTGCCGTTGTTCTCTTCATTGAATTGCGGTTCCGCCCCAGGGGCAGCGTGCTCCTTCTAACCGCATCGCTCCATCCGCTCCGTCCGCCGCGCACTGGCTTATCTTCTTCCGATTATCCAAGCCACCGCTAGAACCATCCGTCGTTCCTGCCATCTCCCGTCCGCAATTATCGTCGCTTTTCAAAAACGCTGCGAGAGCCATGTAGGAGTAGTTATCCGCGTTTATCATCGCGACCCACGGTGTCTCCTTCGCGAGGTCTTTACTGCTCGCGGCGCCGTAAAGGCAGTCGACAGTACCACCGGACATGAAAAGGCGTAAATGCGTCATCTCGTGTAACAGAGCGTTCGCGGAGTTGCGGTAGTCCGCCAGCTCATCCTTCTTCGTCTTCATGCACTGCCGTAAGGCGTCGTTGAGGTTCGCGGTCGTCGTGAGGAATTTCTTGCAGAGGTAGATTTGACCACCGTTCGTTCCGCTGGAAAGTGATCCCCGCGGTCGTAGGGGTCTACTGCGGCGGTAGCGCCCTTTATGCACTCGTCCTGGCCTCGTCGCAGGATATTTTCACTTTACGAGAGACGGGGGTTGTAGGGGACAGGACGGTCGCGATGTTTTCGAAGCGGGAGACGGTAGTTTTGTAGCGGGTCGGGTTGGAGGTGGGGTCCATCCAGGTTTACGTAGGCGTGGAGGTAGGGGAGACATTTGCGCCGGCTTTGGCGAGGTAGTAGGCGCCCTCGATGGCCTTTTGACTACGGAGAGGGAGGATGCACAGTTATCGTCGATGATGAAGTTGCGGTATTCCGTGCCGGAGCGGCGGTGAGGGTTTGGGGGAGGGCTAGCGCACCGGTGAGAGGGTTGCGGCGAGGAGGACGGTTGGGAGGAGCATGTTTGGAGTGAGGTACGAACGAATGGATATGCTATTAGAAGCAATAAAAGAATGACTACGAGGAAGGAAAGGGTAAGAGTGACTACAAGTGAGCTGCAAAGAGAGTGATGCTGAACTGAATAGGGAATCCATGGTCAGCCATCCCGGGAGCGCCTTGATTTATAGGAAACATGATCACGCCTGGACATTTCACTCGAAGACTCCGTTGTAATATCGGGTTAGCTACCTGTAACCATCTTCACCAGAATGAATATGTATACAGCGCCACACTGATGTGTGAAAGAAATAAGTATTACTGCTGTATTTTGAGCTCGAGTAAATGATAGCTGTTCATGCATTTGTTTGGGGCCTTATTCCTGACCATGAATTAGCTAGTTTTATTAATTTATCAGTAAATGCGGAGGCATTGACTTCGGAGATACATGTCCCGCAGAGAGCATAAAAAAAACCCTGAACTAATGTTTCAACCTGGATCTTGCCACTAGTACCTGCCAATACCTGGTTGATAATGACTGCAGTCGCTAAAAATATGCGTCTACCTTGA